>CM049586.1:20291845-20564981 GCA_027123335.1 Amphiprion clarkii | reverse complement strand
GAAAAACACTCCAGAAAGGTTTTCTTTGAAAAAAAAATCATCATAAATTTTGGCGCAAAAAAAACGCCTTACTATACTATGTCGAAAAAAAATGCAATTTTTCGAACATGTTGTAAAAACGTGCCATATGATGAAATAAAGTAAAGGAGGCCGTGAAAAACACTCCAGAAAGGGTTACTTTGAAAAAAAAATCATCATAAATTTTGGCGCAAAAAAAACGCCTTACTATACTATGTCGAAAAAAAATGCAATTTTTCGAACATGTAAAAACGTGCCATATGATGAAATAATGTAAAGGAGGCCGTGAAAAACACTCCAGAAAGGTTTTCTTTGAAAAAAAAATCATCATAAATTTTGGCGCAAAAAAAACGCCTTACTATACTATGTCGAAAAAAAATGCAATTTTTCGAACATGTTGTAAAAACATGCCATATGATGAAATAATGTACAGGAGGCCGTGAAAAACACTCCAGAAAGGTTTTCTTTGAAAAAAAAATCATCATGAATTTTGGCGCAAAAATACGCCTTACGATACTATGTCGAAAAAAAATGTGATTTTTCAAACATGTGGTAAAAACGTGCCATATGATGAATAAATATAAAGGAGGCCGTGAAAAACACTCCGGAACGGTTTTCTTTGAAAACAAAATCCTCATGAATTTTGGCGCAAAAAAACGCCTGACTATACTATGTCGAAAAAAAATGCCATTTTTCAAACATGTTGTAAAAACGTGCCATATGATGAAATAACATAAAGGAGGCCGTGAAAAACACTCCAGAAAGGTTTTCTTAAAAAAAAAAATCATCATGAATTTTGGCGCAAAAAAACGCCTTACTATACTATGTCGAAAAAAAATGTGATTTTTCAAACATGTTGTAAAAACGTGTCATATGATGAAATAATGTAAAGGAGGCCGTGAAAAACACTCCAGAAAGGTTTTCTTTGGAAAAAAAAAATCATCATGAATTTTGGCGCAAACAAATGCCTGACTATACTATGTCGAAAAAAAATGTGATTTTTCAAACATGTTGTAAAAACATGCCATATGATGAAATAATATAAAGGAGGCCGTGAAAAACACTCCAGAAAGGTTTTCTTAAAAAAAAAATCATCATGAATTTTGGCGCAAAAAAAGCCTTACTATACTATGTCGAAAAAAAATGTGATTTTTCAAACATGTTGTAAAAACGTGTCATATGATGAAACAATGTAAAGGAGGCCGTGAAAAACACTCCAGAAAGGTTTTCTTTGGAAAAAAAAAATCATCATGAATTTTGGCGCAAAAAAACACCTTACTATACTATGTCGAAAAAAATGTGATTTTTCAGACATGTGGTAAAAACATGCCATATAATGAATAAATATAAAGGAGGCCGTGAAAAACACTCCAGAACGGTTTTCTTTGAAAAAAAAATCATCATGAATTTTGGCGCAAAAAAACGCCTGACTATACTATGTCGAAAAAAAATGTGATTTTTCAAACATGTTGTAAAAACATGCCATATGATGAAATAAAATAAAGGAGGCCATGAAAAACACTCCAGAAAGGTTTTCTTAAAAAAAAAATCATCATGAATTTTGGCGCAAAAAAACGCCTTACTATACTATGTCGAAAAAAAATGCAATTTTTCGAACATGTTGTAAATACGTGCCATATGATGAAACAATGTACAGGAGGCCGTGAAAAACACTCCAGAAAGGTTTTCTTTGAAAAAAAAATCATCATGAATTTTGGCGCAAAAAAAACGCCTTACTATACTATGTCGAAAAAAACCTACCACAGGTAGATTAAGGTTCAGAGCCAAAGTAGCGCCATTTTTAAATGTATTTATTACCGTAAATCGGTAAAAAATAAAATACTGATAATCAGTAAATCAGTCAGCCCACAATTACTACAATTCTACAATGTATGTCTCTTTCCTTTGACTTGTTATTTGTACAATATACGATGTATATGATGGTGTTTTTTCATCCCAAAGGCTACACTATGATGTTTTCTAAGAGACATACTGTGTTTGTTCTGGCCCTGGGCCGCTGCACTCCTCTGTTGTTTTCTGGATTGTACTCAGCTGCATGCCTTCGTCCACCCGGCCTCCGTTGACTCGTCCCGCCTGCCGTCGCTGGAGCTGAAGCTGGATTAGAACAGACCAAAGTACAGTCCAATCACGATGCCAGCTACCTCTCAAAAGGCTCCTTCATCTGGCAGGTGGCGGCACGTCTTCTGAGGGGAAGCTGAGCTGGCCCGGCAGAACTTTGGAGATGTGTTCCAGTGGTTGGTGGATATGTGGGGAGATAGAGAGGGACCTTTGAATTGTTCAGAAAGGAAAAAAGGGAACCCATTGGTAGTTTTAGTTTAGGGTGCTACTACTGTGTGTTTATGGGTTTTAAGAGGTGAACAGGAAGAGTTTTTTTTCGTATTGATTATCTTTTACTTTGTTCCTGGTTGGAATGCCCATCAATGTCAACATGAAGTTCACTTTTAGTTCTGTTTATTTATTTTACTAACACCCATTTGCTTTTAATCCCCTCACATGTTGTGTTGTTGTAAACTTACTCTTTCAAATAAATACTCGTCTAACCCTCTGGAAACCAGCGTTTGGACTGTTTTTGTGTTGCTCCTCACCTACTTCAGACAGCCGGGACAAAACAACGTTTTGTGGACCAAAGGCTACACTATGATGTTTTTTGAGCCACATGCTACATGCTATACTATGACGTTCTTTTGGGCGACATGCAATACTATGACGTTTTTTGGGTGACATGCTATATTATGACGTTTTGTTGAACGACATGCTATACTATGACGTTTTTAGAGCGACATGCCATACTGTGACGTTTCAAGAGCGACATGCTATACTGTGACGTTTTTTGGACGACATGCTATACAATGACGTTTTTAGAGTGACATGTTATACTGTGATGTTTAAAGAGTGACATGCTATACAATGACGTTTTTAGAGCGACATGCTATACTGTGACGTTTAAAGAGTGACATGCTATACAATGACGTTTTTAGTGTGACATCCTATACAATGACGTTTTTTGGACGACATGCTATACTGTGACGTTTCAAGAGCAACATGCTATACGATGACGTTTTTTGGACGACATGCTATACAATGACGGTTTTGGAGCGACATGCTATAGAATGACGTTTGTTGAGCGACATGCTATACTATGACATTTTTAGAGTGACATGCAAAACTATGATGTTTTTAGAGCCACATGCTATTCTATGATGTTTTTTGGGCGACATGCTATACTATGACGTTTTTAGAGCGACATGCTATACTATGACATTTTTAGAGTGACATGCTATACGATGACGCTTTTTGAGCGACGTGCTATACTATGCCATTTTTTGGGTGACACGCTAAACTATGACGTTTTTTGAACCAAAGGCTATACTATGACATTTTTAGAGCGACATGCTACACTATGATGTTTTTTGAGCGACATGCTATACTATGACGTTTTTAGAGCGACATGCTATACTATGATGTTTTTTGAGCGACATGCTATACTATGACGTTTTAAGAACAACATTATATAGTATGACGTTTTGTTGAAAGACATGCTATACTATGACGTTTTTTGGGCGACATGGTATACTATGATGTTTTTAGAGCGACATGCTACACTATGACGTTTTTAGAGTGACATGCTATAGTATGACGTTTTTTGGGCGACATGCTATGCTATGACGTTTTTAGAGCGACATGCTATACTATGCCGTTTGTTGGGTGACACTCTATACTATAGGCTTTTTAAATTGACATATTACTATGACTTTTTTTTGTTTTAGTTTTTTTTGTTGTTTTTTAGCAACATATAAGAATTTGAACAGTTTTAAAAATTACTATGCTTTTACTTGTGCAATGAAATATTATTCTATGGCATTTTTTATAGACGACATATTATACTCTGATGTTTTCTTGAAAAACATGCTGTTTTGACAATATACTGCACTATGACACTTTTTGAACCACATATCATACATGACAATTTTAGGCAACATCCTATCATTTTGCACTTTTTGAACCACATAATAATCTGTTTGTTTTTTTTTGCCAAGCTATACTATGAACTACAGGCCATACTATGTTCTTGAAAAGTGTTCTATACTTTGACATTTTCTGAACTACATCCTATACTATGGCATTGTACACAGAGTGCTTTGGTTACATGTTGATTTATAATCTAGATTTTTTGTTTTTTGACGGGATTACCACAGACCTGACCGTGAACACCACTGACACCCACCTGAGGGAGAAGCTGCCTAAGATCTCAAGGCTGCTTGGTCAGGGTCTTTCTAGCCCTGCTCCAGAACGCCTTCATCAACTACGTCTTCTTTTGAAGAGGCCCTCAGATGCTGCAATCTCTGACGTTAAAGAGGAACTGCTACTTTCACTCTGTAATGATGCAGCGGTTATTTTAAAGACTCAGCTCCTGGCGGCTTGGAGTGAAAGTTTAACACCCATCAAAACGGAACTACAGACAGTTAAATCTGAGCTGTCGATCAGTATTTCAAACATCAAGTCCAACCCGGCTGTCCTAAAGCACGCTGCGGGGGAAACAGAAACTTCACTCTCCACATCACCAACATCATCACACTCCAAAGCAGAGCACCTGTCTGCTGAACTTTTAAAAGTGGACTAAAAATGTGAAGAATGTGAGCAGCAGCAGACTGTGAGCAGTGGAACAGGTGTGATCAGAAAGAAGTTATTTTCTTTTTTCTTTTCTTTCTGGTTGACTTGATTCGATTAGATGCAGATGTTGGAGCTGATTCTGATCTTTCAGGATAAAAAGCTGCTTTTCCTTCACAGACTTTTCAGGAAATTATTCTCTCAGGTTTTCTCTGCTATTTATATTTTTGTTATCTGTGATTATTTCATAATTTCTTTCTTGTAAAATAAAGTTTGAGGCATAAAGACTCATTTAGTTATTTTATTCCTGAAATCTTTGATGTAGCACAACTAAACTTCCATTTTCCTTCTTGTACTTCTGATACTAGAACTAAACGTGTCTTCAACACGGATCATCTGCTTTTAATGAATCAGCAGCAACATCACAACAACAAATGAGACAATTTTCAACAAATTAATGAAACTGATGTCATTTAAAACTATCAGTCTGTTTTAGTGTCAAATTAAAGCTGATTACTGACAACTAGAACATTAACGTTACTGTTTTAATCACATTTAAGTTTCCTGAACATTACATTAATGTCAACCAGCCACAGTTTTATGAACTTAATGAACCACATTACAGGAACACAACACACTTCAGCTGTTTACATGAAACTCAACACATTCGCTTGCTTTAATCAGGCTATTGAGCAGCTAGCTCGGTTAGCATCTCTGACATTAAAGCAAATATTTACTATGCTAACTTTCTTCTCTGGTCAACACACACTGAAACAAACTCCACCAACATCTGGAGTGCATGGCACACATTACATCCGACACTAAAGCTGCGCATAAAGTGCATTAAAAGCGGCACCGATACGAAAATAAACATTTACTTACGAACTATCAGAGTCCTTTCAGTGTCTGCTGGTAGAATCAGCCGAAGGCATAAAACTAGTTAAAACAAGCTAACGGCCAGGAAAACTGTCTGTGGAAAATGTTCTGCTGCTGCACCGATAAAAAAAAAACAACAACAGTTATTATATCAGAATTAATCCAAACGAGGAGAGCAGAGTCTCTGCTGCCTCCTCCATAGGACCTGTCAATCATTCCAGACCGGACTGTCAATCAAGTACCCCCGCCCCTGGCTTCGCAAAACTTTAACGCTCTATATAAAATTCAATATTGATTTATTTTAGAATCGGCCACCTGATCTCTCATTTTGACCATGAAAACTAACGAAAAAAAAATGTATATACAGTCTGTGCACCGTACTCTGTTTGGCTCCACACTTGCTGATGACCACTTCCGGTCTCAGAAAATGACAAAACGGACCTTTTTTCGTTTCTGTCTCTGACTGATTTTACTTTCTTGCTATTCTAAATATAAAACAAAAATCAAAGCATTTAAAAAAAAATAATCGTATATCCCTTTTTGATCATGAAAAGGAAAAACGCCTTGTATTTCAATTTAGATTTTTGTATTTTAAAACGAAAATCAAATAACCACTTGTTTTTTGTTTTTCAATATCCGTTTCAGAACGGAAAATCCAATGACCAGATCCGTACGCGGACCCCAAAAATACAAAAAAAAGGTGTTTTATGACCTATATGGCTTTCCATAGATGCAACATGACACAATGCAGGAAATTAGTTTCACAAGAAGAGTTAGAAAAACGTCAGACCTCACTTAATTTTATTGGTTTAAGGAAAAAGATCAAATCATAAACATCTAATTACCAATCAGCACTCATCAATGACTTGCAATAACATTTTTATGTGCTGCTGAGTCATGAATTCTACACTAACACTTTGAGCTTTCATGGATTTTAATAATGAAAGACGAGTAGATTTAAATAGTTTCTTCATATACTTTATTTTCTTTGGAAAGGGGGTATAACCAAGCATTCATATTACATGTTTTATTCTGTATTTGAGCTCACCAGACAGCATACATACAAAACTATGGAGCTTAAAAATGCAGCATTATCATTTCTACTTTAATGGCATTTGTTTGTCTTAACGAGCCCAAGTTCTCTAGATGCACAGGGGTAAGGCAGCGAGGTACAGGAGCGACGACGGAGAAAGGAGGGGATGATAATGCTTTGATTGTCTCTGAAAAACGCAACGGAACTCGTTTTCAGGGCAACTGCGGCATCCGAAACTATCTCCACCGGTACCATGTTGGGTCAGTTCTCGACGAACCAAACTCTGCAATACATCTCAGGCCGAAAAAGAAGCAAATACAGAAAATACAACATAGCCATTTCTTTAAAAAAAAAAAAAAAAAAAAAAAAAAAAAACCTTTTGACCCGGCAAAAATCTAACACCACATCACTACTGAGACTGCACAGCGCCGTGTGCTCTCAGCTCAGTGGGAAAGACGGGAAAAAGAAAAACAAAAACTCAAAACCAGTTCACTATAAACCATTCACTGAGTCTGGCCTGCGCTCAAGTGCAACATCAGCTGTTTCTGCATCTTTCTGCTCAGGATGGTGAGGCTGGTAGAAAACTGTCTCCGCACTACATTCACTCACACACAGCCTCGAGGTGTTTATGCCTCTGCAAACACCGGAGACAGATAGAGAAACAGAAAGGCTAAATACTGACTGCGTCCAGGCTGGGAAGGGCAAGTTCACCCTGCTACTTCTGCTTCCAAAACCTCAACACGTTTTAAATACACGACGTCTGTCGAACAGAACCATACGACGAGGGTCAAACCACGTTCCTCACATCCCTGAAACGTCACTGCTGAAATACTGTAGTACTAAAGAGCCATGTACAGTAAATATATAATGCTTGTTTGGTGGTTCTGTGAGGAACCGATAAGGCATTTAAAGACTGCATTAATTACGTCAAGCCACAGGGAATGTGTGTGTTTTTTAAAAGTGGTAAATAAATACAAGAGTGAGAAAAAAAAGGGGGATGGGGGTTTTCCATACAAAAAAAAAAGGCTAAATCAAGTGTGGACGACTGGAAACCTGCAGTCACCAGCTACACTTTAACTGTTTTGGTTCCTACTTCACCTGCTGACTGTGTCCGTTCCCTCCACATCTCCCTGTTTAATTCTTGTTCTAAGGCCATTTTCCACATAAAAAAACACAAAACACCTCACACAGAATTAGAAAGGGTCTCATCAGTCCGGATTTTGGCAACCCAACGCTGCGTAGGTCGTCCCTCGAGCTCTGCGCTTTGTGGATGATTGTCTGGAGCTTGTCCTGCTAGGGAGGCAGTGCAGGATGGAAACACAAGTGGAGGTGTGTGTGTGTGTGAGAGGATGTGTGAGGGGGTCGTGTCACCTCGCAAGGCACCATCATGGAGGTCAAGAAGGCTAAGCAACTGCTACTAAATGCTAATTTTGTATGCTTTTCAAATTGCTCCTTGTTATTTTTTGGAAAATGATGTCCTCTTTTAATTACATTCACCATATGTGTGCCATTTCAAATTAAAAGCATAAAATCTGATGAAGTTTTCCAATTTTATCTCGGCTGTAGAGTGTTTTGAAAGAGTATGCCAGCATCGTTTTTTCAAACACCGATTAGTCATTTGGACTTTTGCTACTAGTAGATGGTTCAAAAAAGTGTCAAAGTGGAGCAGAACAAAGTATAAGGTGTAGAAAACCCAAAATGTAACGTCCCTATGTGAGGATGCAACGTCTCAGGATGACCTCTCATGTCAGGTCACCTGGGTTATGCCTGAGGTTGCAGGTAACAGTTATTTTAAGTGTTTGGTCTATAAGATAGTGAAAAGTGCTCATCACCAAAGACTAGAGAAAACAAAATATTCACATTTGAGAAGCTCAAATGAGTTGCTCTAAAATTAACTAATGAATGCTTGTTAATTACTCACTGATCAATTAATTGGCCTTCAACTCTAGTTATGACATAAGGAATAAAACACATATAATACAAAGAAAACTTGACCTAAATGTGCAGCTTGGATGCTGGAATCCAACTTGATGTTTTCTGGGTACAAACCTATTGAAGTCAGTGGGTTGTGTGAGTTGCTGACAGAGAGCTGTGTGACCTCCATGATGGCTGCCTGAAGCTGCATTATGTCACTTTGATGTCCTTCACAGGAGGTGGACGAGGGAGAAGCAGAGGTTTGTGTAGAGGGCTGCAGATATGGGCTAGAGGAGGTGGAGTCCTGGACCGGGGGGGCGTGTCTTCATCTCCTCCTCCTTATAGGACAGTGCTCTCAGTGTCCAGGTCACAGTCTTTGGGAGAAGGCAGGGAGGAGGAGGAGGAGGAAGAAGAGGAGGAGGAGGAAGTCACTGGCTGCTGATCTACAACAAGCTCAGGGACAAACGCTCGACTCATCCCCTTGAAAGACATCGCCGGGTCTAAACAGCAACACACAGGACGGAGGACAGATGAGTGACGGTGAAGATAAACACTGACAGCTAGCATTAATGCGTCTTTATGAAGCCGCAACAAAAGAATCTTGAAATAAAAGGAGATAAATGAGATAACTCTGGAGGATCATTATTTCATGCACACAGACGTTCACTGCATAAACATCCTGAACAGATAAATACACCATTCATGCCCACATTATATAAACAACGTCCATAATCACTAACATGTGCAGCTCTGTGAGAACAGTTGAAGCTGCTGCAGTGATGCCAGCCAGTCAAACTGTGTCATATTTTCCACAGCTTTAAACAGCAGCAGGGGCTGAGTGGGGAAACAGCGGTGAGGCTGTTCTGAGGTCATGTGACCAGCAGGTGGCGACGTGCAGCCAGAGCTGCAGTGCAACAAGCAGCAAAAGGAGACGGAAGATGGGAAGAAGTCTGACTGTGTGTGTTAGATGGTGTGTTTTGAAAATGTTAATCAGTGACATGGCAAAAATATTCATAATATAAACATGCAAGTCAGGGTTACGGATGCTGGGTAAAGGAACACTGGCTTTAATACTCCATTAAAAATGAGAAACAAAACATGACGTTTCATTTTTTTTTATGGATGGTAAAGGGTTTGAAAATGACTGCATGAGTAAATCCAGTTCTGCATGTCAAATATGTAAAGAGTTGAGCTATTTTAATCATCAGTTTCAGTATTTTTTTTATTTTTTTAAGAAAAACTCAAACTTCTCAATTTGCAGTTTGTCATTTGTGGTATTTTCTGGTTTCTTTCCTCCTCCACTAAGACAGCAAACTGAATATGTTTGGGTTGTAGACAAAACAAGACGTTGGAGGACGTCATCTCAGGCTTTGGGAAACACTCATTGACAATCTTCACCATTTTCTGGCATTTTATAAACCTACCAATTAATCGATTAATTGAACAAAAAATCAACAGATTTTTCCACAATGAAAATAATGACTAGTTGCAGCCGTCGCTACAAATAAATCAGTTTCAAACCCTTATAGTGTCATTGATCATATTACATCGAGTGACTCATGATAAATGAAAGCTTTGATGCCAGGCGGCCATGTGACCTTTGGTGACCCTGAATGACTGAAATAACCATTTCTGGCATTTATTGCTCATCAAATTCTGTACTGGATGACTGATGGAAATGTGTGCTCACTCCTGCTATGACAATGCACTTTGCTTTGGTACCAGCCAGCGAATCCTTGCTGCTCTTTACTGCCTGTGAGTGGACTTATGCTTTGTTTGTTCACCACCTTATTAATCTCTTTGATTCAACGGTGCAGCTGTTGCCCAGCAACTACATCGCGCTCGCGTTGTTTACACCAGGAACCAGCTGATGATGCTAAAACTGGCCTGCATGGTGACCAGAACAACAACAACAACAATAGACATCCTGGCAGCGATTAAAAGAGGACACGCAGAGGAGGAATGAAGCAATGAAGTATAAGAGCTGAGTTCAGACAACAGGAGGTAAAAACCGATTCTATCGTCACTGGGCAACTACATGGATGATTTAACGGCCGTAGAGAAGAACCGAAGGGACTTTCCTGAGCGTACTGTTGTGTTTCACAGAGACATGACTACAGGAATTATTCCGAACCCCATTGTTACCATGCACAGCTCTGAGATGGGTTTGGCAGACAGGAATAAACCCGGGAGTGGTGAGGAAAGAGGCGTAGGGCTCGTTGCTTTTATTAACAACAAATGTTGCCACCCTGCTCCCACGACCGTGACGGAACATTCCTGTAGCCCACATATTGAACTGTTAGCTGTGGGGCTACGTCCACTCCACATACCCACAGAGACTCCACATAGCATCTTGGTTGTTGTTTACGTCCCTACCTCCGATTACCCAGCAACCACCTGTGATTTCACCCCCTCTGCTACTATGCACCAGCGCTTTCTTTATTTTCTTGTATAATTTGAAGCTTCACAGTCTTGGGCAACTGCTACAAAGCAATGTACCTATTTTCCTGATTCTGTTTGTTCAGTTAGCATGCAAAGCCACCGTGAGTGAAAAAGCCCGAAATAATAAAAATAAAATCAAATAATAATAATAATAATTCTTAGGGTTTCAATAGGTTCCTCGCACCACTTCGTGGTGCTCGGACCCTAAATATTGCCAAAATAAAATGGTTTCTTTTCTTGACCACGGTGAATAAATTGGTGTATTGATAAGGACAGGAAGCATGTGACTTATTACACTGAAGCTTCTGCTACTCTGTGGAGACAAAAGCAGCTGGGCAAAAACTCAGAGGTGTGCAGACAGATGAAAAGATTATATCTTAAATAATAAATATAATAGAAAACCTTTACGTCTTCCACAGGTTTTTCCATCAGTTGATGATCTAGTAATTGTATAATCTCAATCTGTTAGTAGCTTACCAATGAGCTGGAAAGCTGTGTTTTGCTGCCTTCTCTGAAATGCTGAATGTCAGAAAAGAAAAAATATTTTGGGGATAAAGCCTCTCTTTGATGCTTCAAGGGCATCTGACTCTAGATGTAACATCATCAGCTGGTGTCTGTATAAAAGTAGTGGATGGAGATGCTCTTTGAGTTGCATTTTCTAGAAATTCTGAGAAACTATGGACCTCCAGAGGAGTCTAAATTACCCCGTTGTATTGAACATTTGGAACGTTTATTAAATTTTCCTTTCTTTCATTTGTCACCCGCCTGTACAAGCAAGATATTAATCGCTAACTGGTAGCACTGTGGGCCCTGGAAGTGACTCTCATTTTCTGTCAGACATGTCTATTTTGAGCGTTTAACATCAGAAATGGGTTCAGAAATGGGTATGATACTAAAAGCCCATGAAACACAGAGTGACAGTTGTGCATTAGGGCTAAAATAAATGACATCAATGTAGGCAGCAGGCAGAACAAAATGGATTTGGTGATGATTTAGACTCCGAGAGGCAAACAAAAAGTGCAAGTGCTACTAGTACAGGTGTTAATTATCAACAAACCTCTCACAAGTGCCTCTTTAACCTGTGAAGGTATTACAATGCAAGACTGTTAGAAATAGAGCACATTAGTAATTAGCAGTTAATATAAACAGTATTATGCATGCACTGAATGACAAATGACACTCACCCATCATCTTGTACGCAGTGGCACAGATCCCGTTGGTCTCACTGGTGGGCTGTGGAGGTGGTGGGATGTTTGGTCTGTTCCGAGGCTTGGGGACCGGCCGTGGTCGGGGAAGGGAGCCTGACTGGTAGGGAGACGGGGACGGAGGGGCGACGGCATCCTGGCTGGCGGTGGAGGGTGGAGGCGTGTCTGGAGGGGTGGGGGTGCCTGGAGGTGAGGGGTCTGTGCTCTGCTGGTCCCCAGTGGGATGACCGAGCGATGCGGGCTGCATCGGAGGGCTGGCCGGAGTCGGAGGCTCTGGAGGCGGATGGCTGGGCGCCTGGATTGGGGGCTGGTTGCTGGAGTGGCGCCTGGGCGTGGCACATGGCTGTGAGGCGGAAGAGGTGGGCGATGTGGGCGAGTGGCTGGACAGGGGTCTCGGGGAGGGGCTGAGGGACTGAGAGGAGCCAGAGGACGAGGTGTGGTTGATGGAATTGCAGGGCTGACTGGGAGGAGGGTTTGTTGGTTTGGGAGGAGCGGGAGCCTGCTTCTTGGTACCTGAAAGTTGATGGTAAATGTTAGAAGAAAAAATATAAAGTGTAGAGTGTCTCACATTCACACATATGCAACAAGTGTGAGCTGGCGATGAGAGGTGGGTCTGCAGCTACCACCAAGAGAACAAACAGCAGTTTTCACAGTGGATGAGCTGCAGTCAGGTCAAAAGATTACCAGGAACATTGTTGTCGTTGTCTTTAACATTCACATGGTTGTGCACTGGGAATTAGTCGGACTGTAAGTTCTACGGTAACGTTCTGAGGTGTCTGAGCAAGAACATTCGATGGCATGTGGGTGCTCCAACTACATTGATTATGTCACGTTTTTTGGCCACAACAACAAAATCATTGTCCCCATTTGTCAATTACATTATAGAATTACAATAATAATAATAAAAATAATGGAAAACATGTGATTCAATCAATTGACTTCAGCGTTTAATTTAAAAACAGTGATCTTGTCTATGCTACATAGATTTATGAGCTCATAAATGCAGGCATGTGATAAACACTAGCCTAGCATTGTAAGTGATCAAAAAGACTAAGAATCAATTGTCAGATTTAAATGAAGACAGGATGTGAAATCAGAGTAATTAGGTTGTTGTCATGTCATCAGATCCTCAGCGCATAAAAACATTTTATTTTGGAGATTCTTCCCAGCTGTACAAGTCCCTTGACTTAATGTCTTATGACTTGAGAGACTGAAAATCTTTACAGAAATACGTCTGTTTGCAATAGATCAAAGTGCAAGCCCTACCTCTGCGCATCATATGCGGGCTTGGCCCCATGGATCCAGCCCCGGGGGATCCAGTGCCCAGCTGCCCCGCAGTCTGGCCACCTCCTCCAGAGCCATTCCTCTGGAGAACAGGAGTTGGGGCTACTGTAGAGTCACGTAGCTTTGGGTTGCTTTAGAGGAGATGAAATAAACAAATTCTTTTACAGCTTCAACTGACTGAAAATGTAGGCACTGCTTACATGACAGCATGCAGCTCTTAGTGTTTTCAGTGGAGGTTAGAGCTCATACAGTAGATAGAACATTATTTTAAACAGCTTTACACCATCATGTTCTACAAAGATAAAACTCACAAATAGTAGTCTCATCTAAATTTACCTTCCAAACAGAGTCTGTAGGACAGAAAGAATGCTGAACTGAATAGTATTATCTGTCTCAAAATGAATGTTGTCCTTTCACCAACTAAATCAAAGACACCCTTCAGTCTTTGCATAACAGGCACCAATGTCCAGGCTTTTCAAAGCAGTTTGAGCCAGTTAGTGCGAAGTTCCTGCTGATTCTAGTGATTTGGGGAGGAAGGCAGAGGGATGGGAAGTCAAGAGGCCTTCAGAGTGACTGTTAGCAGAGTGACAGAATCCATTGTTGTGCTGTTTCTGTGGGATGGCTTCAGAAAAGTCTGCATAGCTGCAACTGGTGGTGGCGTAAGAAAACTTGTGGTTTTGCAAGAGAAACAATAAGCTGAACCAAGTGACCGGAGAAGGGCTGGTGTCTGTGTGATGCCTGTGAGTCATGCATTAATAATCCACAGCACTCTATGAAATTCATCAGACTGACATCTGCTTATAGAGAAGGCACTAATATTTTCCCACAGTACCAAAAGTGAAAACATAAAAGCATGCATGTGTGTCTGTAAGGCATGCTGTGTCATTCCCCACCAGCAGCAGAGATGCCTGGAAGCAGCTCTTACCTGAGCTCCTCTGTGTGCTGGGCTAGAAGCTGCTGAGCAGCTGCCAGAGCAGCCAGACCCTGCGCCAAGCTATGCTGGGAACTGTCAAACCCTGAACCCCCCGGTGGAGCTTGTGGCTGGGGCTGGGGCTCAGCTGAGGTCTGGGGGACCTGCCCGGCCCCATGTCCCTGCCCCTGAGCCTCCACAGGGGGTAAAGGAGGCTGGAAGGCAGGTGAAGTGTGCTGCTTTCTACCTAAGGTGTTACTGCCTCTACGGAGGGTGTGGTCCGAGTGCTTGTTAGGGGTGCTATACAGGGACAGCAGGGAGACAGTAACGGAGAAAAACAGAAAACACCGCAGCTTTGATCAGAAAGTCACTGATTAGACCAGAATCACCAAACCCTAGAGTAACCACAGAGGAGTAAGTATATAAAAACAGTGGATCGTATTATAAGGATTATTTAATTTAATAGCAGCAAAAGGACCAGAAGAAAGCAGCTGGATTAAAGCAAAATTACTTCAAAAGCAATTAACTGGAATAAGCAGTGTTTTGGTGTAGACCAAAACAACCTTGGACACGGAGGAAAAAGAGGTTTCTTAGAAGACATGCAGTAAATCCTGGTTAATTACTTGTCTTTGCGCGGTGTATCGTTCTCTGGTCCCACCATACTGCCAGGCCTCTTCCTCTCAATGGTGCCAGAGTCATAATCTAGATGGTTGTTGTGGTTGGATGCAGGTGTGGGCATCACAAACACGCCAGACACATTAAAGTCCACATCTGTAAGAAGAAAGGGTAACTTTTACCAGAGCGTAATCTCTAGTTAACAGTGTCTGGGCTCCATCATGAAGAAATCATACAGAAAAAGAGAGAAGAAGAAGGTTATTGCCTTTTTTTTTTAATTAAACAACATATTAGAAATGCTTGCAAGCAAAATTATAGTCTGTTAAATTACTGCTGTTATCCACTCTGGAATACAGTATATTGAATTGACTGGGTGTTGTTTTGCAGCGTTGCTAGAAGTCACTTTAGCAGGATACCAGGACTCATCATGAGACTTAACCTAGGACCTGTGACCATGTGGGCCTTAGTCTTTATTTAGTGAGCAAAAGTGTGGCTTGGTACACTGTTTATAATGCAAACCAAATAAAGAAAACAGCTCAGAAACACAAGGGTTTATGGGTAAGAGGAGGCAGATGTTGCAAAAGCAGACTGCCAAGAATAACAACACATAAGAAGGCAGGAAGTTAAGTTGGTCATGGCAGATACTCCTACTGAGCTTCACTATACCTTTGTTCCTAAGTGGAATAAATGAATTCTTTCTTTCTTTTCTTTAATCTCACGAGGAGATCCTGGTCCATGACCAAGTTTATACACGAGGCAATAAGGTGGCAAACAACCTCCCCAGATGAAATGTTTCCATTCACCCCGATCGCCAATTAAGAACCACAAATCTGCCTGTAAGTGTCTGTCCAGAGACAGTGAAAGGAGTTTCCTACAGAAGCAGCCGGCAATTAACCAAGCTCCTTATTATTGGGAGGTGACAGCTCTCACTGTCCCATCATCCCTCACTGTGTGTGTGCTCCAGAGTTGATTATGGCAGCCTGGTGCCAACCACGTAGGCCATCTATCATCATCTCTGTCTCAGACACAGGGACTTCAGGGAGACTGAAGGGAAGTGGCTTTGACTGACCTCCCTGACAAACCGTGACAACTGCTTAATGTTTGAAGACTTTAGGAACACATTAAGAGTACACAACTTTGATCTACGTAACATGTAGCATCAAAATTAATTTTAAAAAATGAGTCTGAAAATTTCGTTAGCCTTTCTTCAAATTACCTCACAAATGAATCATTGTTTCAGTTTTTAATCAATCATGTTCTGAAATAGATTTGTGAACAGAAATTTAAAAATGACTCAATATTCCAATTTTCATTTTTGTGTTTTGCGCTAGTGGTTGGACTGTACCATTAGGACCCACGGGGAGCAGTTAACAGTCAGCCATGAACCCAGTCACACAGTCACATTATGCAGCCTCTATAGCACAACAGACCTTGCAATAATTTATCAGCTATCCTATTTTGGGAGAGTTTACAGACGTATGTGAACATTACTCATAGGCTAGACAGTGTATTGTTATTGTTGTTGTTCAGATTAAACATAGAATTGCAACCTTTAAAGTGTGAGTGTGCCTCCCCCAGATAATGAACACAAATGTTCATTATCTGTAGTGTGCGAGCCGATGCATTTCTAAATAAATAAACAAATGAAGGAAAAGGCAATTTTATTAAAGTAATGTACAATGATACGTCCCGATGACAGACACAAAACAGAGTAATGGAAATTAGGGTTATCTAAGAGATAGAGTTATCTCTGTACAGGTATCAAATTCTGAAGCAACAACCTAAACGTAAACAAATAAAAAAATAAGCTGCAAGGCAACTGTTGTGAGGTAAACAAAAAAAAAGAATAATGAAAGTTGAAAAAACATTTTTCTCTTTAGTGCAATACTTACTATGGCTTTTGTCCAACAATGGTGGTTACAAACAAATTGTATTTATGAAAACATCTTAGAAATAGCCTCTTTTGCACATAATGTTTCTTAATATGGAGTTATATTTTCATCCAATTTCTATATTTGTACTCACCTTATTTGATTCCTGCTGTTCAACACTTCACAAGTAGAACTGGAGTTATATGATGTGTTTTTCTGTTGTAACCTTCAAACCAACCTCTAGAGTACAAACCATAGACACGGCAGTGATTTTTATCTTGAGCATTGGAAGCTTGATTACTACCAATTTCCTTGTCTTATTAGGCAGTTAATATAATTTTCCTTCCCTATGAGTCCTGCATGTAGGACTATTGACTACAGAGAAGGGAGAGAAGGTCAGAGAGAAAGCAGCAGCTGTAGAAAAAACCTACCCTCAGGAAAGAACCAGTCAGCGTGCTGGATGACAGGCTCCACAATGGCCACCACGTGCACAGAGGTAGCAGCAGCCATCTCAGCCAGACTCCTGGGTGCGCACATATAGATGAGCAGAAATTAGATGCTTCCCAACATAATGACAGCAGACTGAAATAAGCTCAAATAACAGACTGTCATTTGTAGAAATTCACTTCAACACCCTGGACTAGAATCAGACCTCTCAGAGTCTATGCTTTCAACTGGATTAACATGAAATGTTGACATATTCTTCAATATTATCTCTCTCTCCTTATCCCCTCCTACCCCTCAGTCTTGGCCCAGAGCAGGTTGGGTCCTAGGACGATGGCGATGTTGCTCGGAGTCATTTTGTTCGTCTCGCTGTCCTGAGCCAGTTTGGCTAAAAACTTCACCAGATACCTGCAGAAAAAACACAGGAAGCACAGGTGTAAAAAATAATCTCATACAACAAAGGAAATTAAAGCCATTAAGTAGCCAGACATTGTAGTTTTGAGCAACTAACCTTAAGTTGTTTTTGTTGTTCTTTGGTAGTTTATCACATACAACCCAGAGCGCCTGAAGCCGTTTGTCTGGGTCTGACACACTAGAATGATAGAAAACAATAGATAATTGAAAGCAGAGCGCACTATTGGGCCAGTCTCCAGATGGCTAAACGGCCTCAATCTGTTATCCTGTCATTTTTTTCAATGCTGTACAGTGATGGATCCATTCAATATCTGTGCATTTCATTTCCAGTGATAATGTTAGAAGCCTTGCCTGGATGCCTGGATCCATTCATCATAATGCTGGTGAGTCATCAGAGGTTCAGGGAGTTCCCTCAGGTAGGACTTCAGTGCTCCTGAAACCACACAGACAGACATTCTTCAAGACATTACAACAGAAACAAATATGTTTTATTACCCAATTCAAACTATTTTGTGTCCATTATTCAACCCTCTGAACCCAAAACCCTGCTACTGGGGTTGAAAGGTATGCCATCTTTAAAAAAATATATATATCAAAATTACAGCAACTTTTTTTTAAAGTAACTGAACTATTCAGATGTGACATGCAGTTCCATCAGGGAAATTAAACAAAGCTACAATTATGAGATTTCACCAAAGTCTATCTGCCTCAAATTTAGTAAAATAAATAAATAAATAAATAAATTATGAGCTTCTCAACACAACTGAAAAGCAGAGTAAGTGAGATGCAACCAACAGTCACATGACAAGAATTCTATTTTATATTGTTTGGCTGAACTGCAGGCTGTGTACTTGAGCAATAAAATGAATGGAGCATGGCTGGAAAAAAACACAGAGTAGCAAGTTGTCCAGAGGTTGTTCGAAGATATATTCAGCATGGTGGCATACCTTTCTGGAGTTGACGTGCCGATTAGTATGAAAAACAGAGTTTGTAGTGGTTGTAAAAATGTAAGTAGTAAAAAATATCAATGACATGTCTGCTTGTGGGCACTTGTACATGTTGTACATGTTGAGTACATTTTTTTTTCCAATTAAAAAAAAACAAAAAAACAAAGAAATTAAACTTTCAACTCAAAAAAATTATGACATTTCTATTTTGCTATGCAGCACAAAAGTGTTTTTAAGTTCTCTTTATAGAGATGCAGGACATACTGCAGTGAAAAAATGAGCCAACAGAGAGCAAAATTTGACAGAAGCTAAACAGACATACCCACAAACTACATTGGGTTCACAGGGTCAAAAAAAAATTGTCACTGACTACTGACGTTTATAAAAATGTCAACATTTGCTTGATGTAGAATTTTTATGTTTTTTTAAGTTATAACAGGCCCTGGTTTGGGATGTACCAGCGACAGCGTGGGGGTCAGAGTAGAACTCCTCCAGTTGTGAAGTGGAACAGTCCAGCGCCGCCTTTAGCTTCTTTAGTTTGGATGCCCCTGCTGCAATTCTGAATAGACCCTGACACACACATAGACAAATAAACCACAGTAACATCGACAGCAAACAACTACAAAGACATTTCTAGGCATTTAATTTCCACATAATCAAACAGTCATGCTTTCCCAACACTGAATTACAGATAGGCTCTGTATAAATCCACTACATAAAGTCCCTCTGCCAGCTGCACATAATGAAACCTTAAAGCAGGCAAACAAACACACCCAACAGTCAGAGCACACATTTACTCGCACACACAAACAAAGGCTGTCTTCACACCATAATAACACAGGCTGCACTCACAAGAGAATGAATAGGGCAACAAATAATGTGCTTTGCAGTTAACACTTGCACTCTCTCTACCTCTGTTTTTGCACAAACATGGACACACAAAGAGATCTGATTTATGAACAGGAGACAAGTGCATTCTATTGTATTCTAAATTTACATTTCATAAATCACCACTGTGCCAGAATGGGTGGCCGCTTTTCTGGAAAAGTAATACAGAAGATCAGGAGCTTCCCTTTTTACAGTTTGTCTATCTATCTGTCTCCTTGAAACTTCGAATGTTCATGTGAACAAACAAATTAAAGCTTAGTTTCAATTATGTCAATGAGCAGTGGAGCTGCTAATTGCAGCCACAGCTCCTTCTTCTACTTCAATGGTTAAGAGACGGAAAACAAACGAACAGCCAAGTTAGCAAACAAGATTAAAAGTGAGCTCCAAAGCACATGTCTGCAGACATGTACCTCAGCTTAAACCACACCACCCCACCTGGTCAGAGTTATTCATCTTTTCTCTAAGAGAAAAGAAAAAAGACCTAATATTTACTTCTGAGAAACTGGTGCCAGTGGATATGTGGCATTTTTTGTTGGAAAAAAAGAAAACTGTTGTCCTTAATACCATTTCTGACGTGACTCAGGCAAAAATCAAAGACAAAATAATGTATTATTAGTCAGGTTAGTCATGTATATTCATGTAAAATTTCTGCAAGTAATGTTAACTGCTAACCATTAGCTACTGTAGCTAGCGTTACGTGGTGAACTGAATCATGGGGTATCCCAGTGCGGTTATCCAAGGCCAAAACAATCATGCTAAAATAATTTTCATGAGCATGTTAAACATTGTTGTAATGTAACATTACCATTAGCATTAACTTGCTGGCTGGCATAAGCCACTTTATAGCCACATCATAGTAAGCTAGCTTGATATCAAAACAGTATATCAATAACACAGCTCTCTATTGGGCCGCTGTGTAGCAAAATGGCATGTAATTAATGAAAAAAATATGCTGCATGGCAGAAGAAATGCTGTATTACTGTTACTATATAATTCTGTGACATTACATTATTTTTACACTTACTCTTGAACATATGTAAGATTTTCTTATATCTTATAGTTGCATTTTAAGTTTTCTCTGTGGTGTAGCCAATTTATGTTAGTTAATCTCCACGTAGTGCGAATTTACATAATCACTAGGCAAACTTTGAACTAAACCTCAACTGCTGCTGTAAATACATATAACATATCCTGCATTTCAAGTCATGTGATAGATGTGGTCTTAAAATAAGGCAATGTGGTTACTATTTAAGTCCCATACCACCGCAATAAACCATTGTATGTTTGGTCACGCCACCGTTACCCACACAGAATGCACCACTTACTATTTAGAAAATGAAGGCTGATGTATTCAGGAGACAACAGAACAAAGGATTACACTGCATAATTCTTATTAAATCAACAGATGTAGCCTTAAAAGAGTGCAAAAGCAGCACTGGCAGCTATTTGAGGCCTGCCAACCCTCTGCTCCCAACATCCAGATGACGGTAACTTGAAGCAACCAAGGCACTTCAATTCACTTTTCCTTCACTCTAGTACTGCACACATAGGAGAAGATGATTCATAGCAATTCAATTTCACTCATACAGCATTTCAGAGCCTCCACTTTTCTATCCATACAACAGATTATTAATGTAGAATGCTACAAATGGAGCATATTTCTTCGCATTTCTCCTGTCTAATCTCTCCCTCCCTCCCTGCATCTCTTTGTCTTCACTCTACCTCTTCCTTCATTCCAGTCTCCAGAAGCATCATGACACAGGCCTCTATTGGCAGGGCAATCTCCCTTCCACTCCTTTTCAGGTGTTCATCCAGCCCCGTGCCAAATGCAGGCTTTTCCGTCCATGAATCTGGAAGCAAAGACAAGAATTAATGGTGAGAAAAAGGGAGAGAGAAAGAGAGAGAGAAGGACACTAGAGTGTAATTTCATTCACTTAGAGTCAAACCTGAAGAGACATAACACAAGTGTTGTGATGGAGCTGTTGCAGATTATTTGTATGACCTGTCTGTTACAGTGGTATGCAATAAAAAAAGGATTCAGTGCAAGCGAGGCCTGTTGCTAGTTTGAATGGCAGATTTCTGGGTCAACAAATCTCCCTCGGGCCATTTTTGAAAAATTTTTTCAACCAGTCCTCTTTCCCCCTACAGGGTACAGCCAAATAACAACCACATGCTCCGAGCTAGCAGAAGTGACTGTTAAGCCATCTTTCTATGTTTATGAGTGCACGTGTGTGCATGTGCGAGCGTAGAGGGAGGCTGGGAGCACGGGAAAAGTCGGCGGGGCCTGCAGAACCCAGGTGGGTGTGATGTGGGAGAGGGTGGGGGTGTGTGTGGAGCTCCTGAGTCATCGCCACATGCTGGGAGACCAGGCTCGTCTGGTTTAGACCACATGTGCAGAAAAAACAAGCTCCTTGAACAAGACACAGCTAAAGAGTGCAGAGCGAGACAAAAACCTCCTGTGAGGAGACATTCTGTTTGTAAAACACAAAAAGAGATTATTTTTGAAGAGTAAAGCGGTGAAAACAAAAGACTATTCTTTAATATCTGGGTCCAATTTGTGGCCTTTAACAATGACCACAACTGAGGTAACTGAAGTCGACCAGTCATAAAAACACACCAGATGGATGTAACTACAAAGTAGAGTAGCTGGTTTGGTTCTGAAGCCAGCAGGAGATGTGAATGAAAAACTGCTATTTCTCCAACAGCTACTTATCAGGAGACCTCTCAACAAACTTCACCAGTGTCTAACATGAAATGTCTTTTTTAAAGGGACACCAATAAACACAGGGATAAAAGTAAAACAGGGGCTGCTGCTCAGAAAAAAAAAAGATTAAGAAAAACAGAAATAGGTAACATATGCACTGGACAGTACTTTCTTGTTTGCACACAATGCAGTCAAAAAGTTCAGGGTATGCCTCTATAAAAATCAAAAACCGTGACTTCAAAGCAGTCTCTTTGTGCTACAATACACTGCTCTCAGTTCTGCTGCAACGCTTGTAACACTCCTTGGAAGTCCTGTTTTGTAAATATGTCATGCACCATCTTTGATGAGTACGGAACCTCTTAACCAGGTCAAATCAGTGATCTTTCAATTTCGATTTCATTTTGAGGAATTGGAAGAAGTCCCAGGCAGCCAAATCTTGCAAGTAGGGTGGGTGGGGAGCAATGATGGCGTTACTGTTGGCCGGCCACAGAACTGACTGGGCTGTGACTGGGCACGAGAGCTCCCAAGCACCATCATGCCATAGTTCTCAAGTTATGCTTGCCAAATGTTCCCCTTCAGACACCTCAGGACGTTGCAGTAGAAGTCTGCCTTGACAGTGACAGAGCGCTTCTGCCCTGATGGGACTTCTCCAGTCTTAGCTCTTCTACTGTGACATCTGTTGTTTCTTATCTTGATGGTAGCCGCAACCCACATATTGTCAGCAGAGATGATCCTCAGCATGAAGATTGCCTCACTTCAGTTTCTAGTCAGTGGTGAAAACACCTACCAATGGTCATAAGAACATGTGGAGCACAGGTCCACATGGTGTCCTTACAGTTACTACATGCACATGTTGCTCATGGCTGACCGTGACGCTCTCCATGCATGCATACCACAAAAAGTCCCAGGACTTATTGACCACGAAACTTTTGAATAATACTGTATTACTTTGTGTGCATGTGTGTGTGGTTAAAGGCATGTTACTATGTATTATACCTTGCTGAGCCTGGATGGTTGGCAAGACACTCTCCAGAACAGTGAGAGACTTTCTATGGTAATCCGCCTGAGCTTCTAAGAGCTGCAGAAACAGAGACATAGATGAGGGGCGAGTAGAAAAGGACAAGCAGTGAAGTACATGACAGCAAAGTAAATAAAATAGCTGTTCCCCAGTTACTCTGCAGCTGTGAACATTCCCACAGAAAGTCATGTGAAAACATTTTGGGCTTGTTGACACACTGCACTCACCGTTATGAAGTAGTGGGCATAGTCGCCTTCTTTTGAGAAAAAACTGTACATGTCTGCAGCAAGTTGATCCTGTTAGATAAAAACATCAAGTTAATTGAAAAATAATCTTTTTGCTAACTTTCTAAATCAAGCCACAATGTGCTTTATACAAGAACAGTTGCTAACAAATAAATAAATAAGGTGAAAAGTAGATTTACTGCTAATAACATCTAAATCTCTACTACACAGTGATTCATCAAATTGAAGGATATTTCAGGTGGCATGAGGAAAGGCGTCAGTGGTCGGCTAAGCTTTACGTGAGTCATAAATCCTCCTGCTGTTGGCAGGACTAAGGGAGATTGGGAGGGAGAACTATCGAAGGGGAAGCACAAGGTTCTGCACTTCCTGGACAGAAAAACACATCATGCAGTCGCTACACACTTCAGCTTGCTAATGACTCAGTTCAATAGATGCATCCGCACACGCGCTGAGCTGACACAGCATTTTTAGTCATTTGCATGCGTCAGAAAACTAGCTCAGGGCCCAAGGGTCTTGGAATGTCCAGTTGTTGCTGTGATGATTTTCCTCCCACGTTAATCTCCTAGCCAGGCCTATTTTCAGTTTCTTTTCCTCACATGTCTTAGGCCATAAATGACCTTTAGCCTGCCCTTTCTTCAGGGCTCAGCCTAGTTTTTCCTATCAGTCTACGAGGCCAGATGTGAGCAGAAAAAGCATCACATACTATCTTCTCCTATTAAAAGCTTTTCATCTGCATCTAATGGCATCGTGGCCTCGCAAAAGTTTTTCTATGACATTCCTGTAATATAATCCTGATAGTATATGAGAGGTAGCATGCCCTGCTATGAATGTGACAGTAAAAAATAAGCAATATGCTATAAAGCTGTGTGTGTCATTTGTATTCATGCTGGTCACCTTGCAAAGCTCCACTTTGTTCATGGCCTCATCCACCTCCTCCTTGAGTAGGTCAGCCTTGGCCGTCAGTGCTTGAGTGTTTGTTCCTGAGATTATTGACTTGGTTGCCTGCAACCATCTGAATTCAGAGAGGCAAGAAAAACATATAGAGACAAAGGAACCCAATTTAAAATTAAAGAGTAGGTGAAAAGTGTAATAGAACTCAATGCTGTACCTGAGTAAAGCACGTTACTCTCCTAGCAGTTACAGTGGTCTTAGAATGAATCTTTGGACAAGAAGTAAAGGCTCAAGTATAAACGAACCTTGCTCTGGCAGAATCATAGTCCAGCACCAGTTTGGCCAACTGTTTCCTCTGCTTCAGGATGTTGGGGATGTCCACCTAGAAGAATGGATTTTGGGGGACAATACCAACAGGAAGAAAAATCTCAGTAGCAATATACTGGCTAAAATTTGTAGATATATGTTAGGATTGTTAAAAAACAAAAATGATCTGGTCATTGTTTATTAACTTTCCAGCACTGTGTTTCACAAACAACTTAGCAACTTAGTGTGAAGACACCACTAGACTCCACTATCTGCTCAGCTGTGATTTATACTCTGCTACATGTGCTGCAGACAATGTTGAGAGTTGGAAAAGTGGCCGAAGCCAAACTGCAGGACAAACTATGTGATGACACAATTTCCAAGTTACCCGAGGCACCTTTGTCTGCCTTATGTTCTGTAAAAAGAAGGTTTCACATCGACGAATATCTGACTAATATTGATATCTGTGATGGCCAATATATTGGCTGGGCTCTACTCAAAAGCTTTAGTTCATTTGCCATTGCGCAGAATAAACTCAAAAATAAGTTAACTGACCTCTTTTTCTCTATGACTTAGACCACACAAATCAAGTAACACCAGTGTGACTGCCATTCAGACCCATATGAAAGCATTTAAACATTTTGTTTAGCTACTGTTATGTCCACAAAGTGTAAGGTTTCTGACCTCTGCTAGCTGACTGAGTGGATCCAGAACGTCCTTCTCTATCTGCAGCTCATGTTGCATCAGTTCTGACGCCAGACGATTCTCTGCCTCCCCACAAACTTCCATCATTTTCCTGTTGACACAAACATGAACACAAAGAGAGAAAACATTGATAAAATTGAAAATTGTCCTGTTTATGCCTCATTCTCATAACAGCACTATTACATGAGGATGTGAAGTGTTCTGCAACCAGTGTGATCGCACATCTTCTTGGCAAGACATAATTTACATAATGGCACAGGCGGACTGCAATCTGTGTTTCTAGCACTTTCACGGTCCCCAATCTATACTTGAGAGCAAAACTAGGTCAACGTAATGTCATTATTTCTAGCTGCAAAAAACCAGGAGTATACAGTGGCCTAGTGACAGTTAATCTATCGTTAATCAGGGCTTGGGACCACAGTTATTCCAGCAATTAAAATTCTACACCTTAAAATACAAAAGGAACCACAGCAAACTAGAAATATACATCAGTGCTTTGCATGTACAAGCAGACCAACTGCCGTACTTTCCCTTCCTTATTATTTCCAGACAGACACATTGCTGCCATGTAGATTTGGAGACATTCACTTTCTAGATCCTCAACTGCAAACAGACTGGTCCTCTATGTCGGTCACAATGAATGAGCTGACCCTCGTGGAAGGGAACTGCTGAAAGTCCCAGATACAGAAAACAAAACTGGGCAGATTGCTTGCCCTGAATGCATGGCCTCATATTTCACACACTCTAGGGTGTATCTGCTCCATATAGTAACAGTAACCAAGGTGGAGCAATTGGATATCTGGTGTGTCAATCAATCATAAACTCACCCTATTAAAGAGTCTTCTCCCAACTGGTTTCCGCCTTCCACCATTGCCTGGGATAGTGCTGTGAGAGGCAGCTTTTTCTGTGGTGTGTATGTGGTGGAGGAACAGATGCAAACAGTGATTAGACTTATATGCACACAAAAAGTACCAGTTTCTATAAAGCAGAAAGTGTTTCATTTTGAAACCGATGGAAAATTCATCAAGGACTTTCCACTGAACAAATCAACGGTAAATTCACAGCCAGAAAGCAGAAGAGAGCTTTCCGAGCAAAGGAGGAAAATACAGATGTTAAATGGGATTTAAGATGCAAACTACGGAAGTGAGAGATCTATCAAATGACAGTGCTGGAGCTTGTTTTCACAGTTACACCGTTTACATTTGTGCAAGAAGAGTGATGTATGCTGAATATCCTGTTTTGACACCGAGGATCCCAAAGGCAAGAGTGTCATGCAGAGTGAATAAAGATGACAGATGCTGGAATGGGAAATGGAGCAAGTGGTGCTGAGGACCAGAGAGGTGGAATAAGTGTTTTTACCTGACCATTTCCTGTATAGAGGCGTGGTACGGACTGTGGTACATTTTTGGGTGGTGTAGGGTAGAAAAAAACAAAAGAGAAATCATGGGCTGTACTGTCTAATGCAGACACTTTTAAGGCATTGACATGAAAAACAGTGAGAACTCGACCATGTGTGTGAGATGATATCAAAAATAAACATCCTGGAACAGCTGATTGATTAGGTTAGCTTGTTTTTAAAGGTATGACAAAGATTTTACAGCAACAAACTTAATGCCTTACATGTCTCTTCTCTGCATCTGCCCCGATGTGTCCCTGCAGACACGACACCATCCTTTTGTGTGTGTTATGGGACACCACGCGCACCAACTCCATGCGCCGTTCGATCTGTGCACAAAACATGGCATGCACGAAAAGATCTTTATCAAATCCACCTGAGAGTACGGTGTAAGAGTTTGTTCACATGTGTATTCTGTTAAAAGTCTT
Source organism: Amphiprion clarkii (assembly GCA_027123335.1). Lineage (NCBI taxonomy): Eukaryota > Metazoa > Chordata > Actinopteri > Pomacentridae > Amphiprion > Amphiprion clarkii. The sequence continues at coordinate 20,537,798 of CM049586.1, read as the reverse complement.
CAATTTGGTTGCACAGCTGTGGCATTTATTTAAATACAAAAGCGTATCCCAACAAAGGAAAATACCACAGTACACTAAGCACAAGGAAACACACATGACCGCAATTACTTAATCAACTTTTGCTTAATCTCATCAACACCATTATCACCAACACAACAGCTTTTTTGCTCTGTTGAAAGCTGATGAGCTCCAGCCCCATGCATTTGATTTGTAGCGGCCTTGTGGGAGTTAGAGGTCACAGTTCAAGCATGATTGATAAGGTTTGTCCCTGCGGAACGACGCTGGAATGTTATCTTTGAAACACATGACTCATCGGAAGCGTCTTCATAGCAACGGCCACTGAGCTGTGACCGAGAGCGAGGTGTCCTTTGGCTTTAAAAAGGCCTTTTTGATTACACAGGCTTTCTCCTGTCTACAAGTCGGACTACACAGATCCACTGTGTGCCTTTAGGCTGACAAGATATAATACTGTCATTGATTGAAGTCACTGCTATTCAGGCTTAAAGACAGAGGCCAACTGAAGCTCTGCAGGATGACTATTCACTGTCCTTGTCATGCCAGGTGTCTGAGTGGGACAGTCAGTGTCAACATTAGGCTGACTGTCACTAACCCATGAATAGAACTGATGATTGCAAGTTACCATTCAAACCTACTTAAAAGTCTGGCCAACATCGTCTGACGATGCAGAGAACTGGTTTTTGTTGGCAGCACTTGTGAGAAAGTCAGGTTGCATATCATTGGTGCACAGGTGTGTCTTCTGTTTGATTGAAAAACACAGTGAGAAAGTAAGAGTCTATAAACGTCTCAGAGGGATAAACATGCACTTATGAGTTGGGACAAACAATGTTCCAAATATAAATGGGAACACTAAGGTCTAGAGGGGAACTTCAGCAGAAATGGAGGGAGACAAATGCAGAGGGAGGATCAACCAAATACCAGACAATTGTGTTCCAAAAACAGAATGGAGTCGGAACTCAGGAATTCCACAGCAGATATCCGCCTCCGTACACTGCCCCCCCTGCTCTCCTCTCCCTCCCTCTGTTCTCGCACTCTTACGTCATTCCTGACCCATGGTGGCCCCCGGCATTCCCAAAACAGCTGGCTTAAATACAAACTTACCAAACACACATGTATATACAGACATGCTACATCCATAGCTATAGGTTCTGGAGCACTGCTTATACTCAACCCAGTGAGTACCTGGCACCAGACCATTCAGGGGATTCCCCTCCCTAAGTTCCTGTGTGGGTGTATGGGAACTGTTTGGACTACAAGACAGTATTCTTCTTCCTGTCATTGTAATAAAATGGTAAGGCGCACGACACTCAAAGAATAAAGTATGCAGAGGAGCAAGACAACCTGAGCCAAAAAGTGCTGAAAGGCAGTAGGGTGTGTTTTTCCTCCGGTTATGTGATGAGGTCAATACTTGGTCAATCCCATGACGCGTCATAAGCCAGGGAATCCCAATAATAAGTAGGACAGACTGGCAGAAAAAACACAGAAGGTGGCTGTGTTTGTTTACTGGTTTCTAAGAGAAAGGATGTTAACATGTCTGGACAAGTACTGAAAGAGCAAAAATAACATAATGTGACGCATTAAGGATGGAATCATCCAGTGAGCAACGGATGGCAAACAAAATATCCTTTGTTTGAGTTTGGGATATATGACAGAAGTGTTAAAACAGCTGGCTGGTACCTTATAAAATGCCCTCAGCAATTACACTCAGCCAGAAGGGAGTATGCAAGCAGTCAACACTGTATTTCTGGAGTATTTCTGGGGTAGCTCAATGTAGACGGGCTGCTACTGTATACAGAGGAGCAACAAGGAATGGACAGCTGGCACAAGAATGCTGGGTGGCTCTTTGTCACGCTTTGGGACCATATACAAGAAGGGCTTCAGATGGCTAGTCTTGGAAAAAGCCACAGTCCAAAGACCCAAACCTTAAGATCAAATGACAACGCTGTCATCAGTGCCAGTTTTATAGAAATGGTTAGCTTAAACAGCTGATATGAAATGGTGAGCTAAGCATAGCAGAGTGTCAGATGGTACACCCAACGGTTTCTATTTATGCTAACTTTCAATTCTTTACAGGACTTTAAAGATGCTCGTAAAACCAGCTGTCTGTTGGTGTGGAAGATACAGGGGGACTGAAAATCATCCGGGAAAATAATAGAAGACCAGAAGTGAGAGGCTGACCAAAAGTATGTGCAACTGGGACTCAGTAAAAAAACAACAGCAATATGTACCAGTGATAGACACTTCATTAGTAGCAATAAGGAAATAAATTTGATGGGATGTTCTAGCAGCAGCTTAACAGTTTCAGTTTAGGTGCAAACTGCTATTAAGGACATAACAAAGATGCACACTTCGGTTGCATGAAGGCATCTCAAGTGTGCACCATCTCCGGGTCATAATGATGGAGCCCTTTCACCCTAAGTTGCTCTCCAACTCAGCTGGGCCACTAGTCATACTGGTACGTGCCAGTGTGACAAGATGGAATTTGCAGCTTAAAAACACAGGCGACCTGTGTCTTCGGCTACCTTATCTAGGAAAAGTACTCCTGGCAGCCTGCTTCAAAGCCAGGAGGACGGTGCAGAATCCTGTCCGGTGAAACCTGGTCCAGGCCAGCCACTCAGAAACACAACCTCAGTGTTTTGTAGCATTTTGTTTGCCTTTTGTGCATGTCTGGGTTGTACTTGCTTTGTTTATTTATTATGCATTAGGCTGAGATGATTCCTTTATCCTTTACTTTTGTTATATGTGTAAATGTATTTGATCTTGTGTGTTTTAAATGTGTTAATAACATTATTTTGTGTGCAATATGGTAAAATTTAGAGTAAAGGTGGATAAAACCAAATAACACTTACTTTAAACTGGACTTAGTTAAAAATTAGGCCATCAACATTCATCGATTTCCACAGAAATTAAGTATTATATTATACATTTTTCAGTTATAGTACTCAGCCATAACTGAAACTCAGACAAAATAAATCTCAGATGGTACTTCCAAAAATCCTTTTAGACGCTCACCATCGATTCTTTGCAAGAAGCCAGTAAAAACTGTAGTTGTAGAGGATTTATGGACCATTAAAATCATTCTGCGAAATTACAGACTATCACCAATTATAGAAAAAGTGGTGAAGCTGGTCGAAAATATGAACACAAATACAACTAAATGTCTTCAGCCAAAATAGCGCTAACATATCACTGTAGAAAAATTCCGGTGATTTCTATCTCCCTGTGACTCACTCCTTTTTACTCTACCAGACAGCAGTGTTCCTATGAAGTGAGAGACAGAGCCCAAAGAGGCACAGGGTCCGATTTCCAGACAGAGGCAGAACAATTGTGTCTTTGAGAAGCAGTCAAAGTCAACGGTCAGAAAAAAAAACACAACATCCTCTCTTCAGTGAAAAGCACTCCAAGCAGTTAGTCACCACTGTTCACTTGTCTACTCGCATTACAGCAAATCAAGCCTGCTAAATCTAACTCTGATGTTCTAGCTGTCACTCAAATGTGTTTTTTTTTACGCACAGATACGGCTCATTCACACCTTTTATTTGATGGAGGAATGTATTAAAGATGGTGTTTGTGTAGATACTGGTTCTAAAATGAGGTGGAAAGAGCAAGAATGACAATAAACTGTGTTGGGGATTGTGTCTGCTCTCAAGGAGTCATGCAAAGGCAGCTGAATGTGTTTGAACATTTCTGACACCTCCCATTCACACACAAAGACAATTCTCATTGATGGAATGTCTTTGCTGAACAGCCAATATTCAGTCCCAACCCCACCTGTTGTCTGCCTCAGATGGCCTCCAGGGCTGGAGGCTGTTTTCACCGAGGAAATCCTTGCACCAGCAGCTTTCACACGCATGCACTGACTTATATACCACTCATCCACAACTACACTGTCCTCTGTGCAGACTGTTAAACCTGCAGCAGACAAACATTGCACAAGCATCATAGAAGTGCTCCAGAACTGTTGGTCAGCAACAGTACCATAAGTCTGCAGGTGTTATTTAAAGTGAGTGCTGCTCCAGCTGTATGCACATCAGACACTCAGAGAAGAAGATCTAATAAGTGATATCAGCTGCTCTTTAGCTGGCATGAAAACGTGCATACTTTTTGGCTTTGTCAGTACACGGTCCAGCTGCTCTTGCATATTTTTTTAAAATCCTTCTGCATCCAATATCGGCCTGTCACAGTGTAGACAAGAAAACGCAAAGGCGTGGCAAATGAATTTCCAAAAAAAGAAAAAAAATTCTAACAAAAAAGCCTTTATGATACAAGTACATTATAAAATTGCCGCATTAACCAGTAACAGACAAGTAAATAAATGATTGTAATCAGCTGCAGAAGCTGCGGAGTTTAATTAAGACAATGATACAATTAACTGTAAACTAGACCAAGCCTTATCAATGATAATATAGCTAGAAATAATAGAAATAAAGGGAGCTAATACATGAGTTTACACTACTAGACAACAGTACAAATATTTCAATGGTACATAACAAGGCACAACCTCTTTCTAACTGTGAGAGTAGGTGAACATAAGTTGTGGACCTACATAAACTTGTTTGATTATGCAACAGTTAAAGAGAAACTCAGCATTATGATTGGTATTTGTATTATGTGTAATAAAATGAAACTGACACTTCAGCTGATGATTGTTGTCACATTTCTAATATTTGGGCAACTACACCAACATTTTTTTAAACAGGACTAACCAGAATGACAAGCACTAATAGTGGCAAGTAATAATTTTGAGGTATGAATGTTTTGCAACATCCTCTTTAAAAGGCGACGTGACTTAAACATGATGTAAGCAGTGGACTCACCTTCTTTTCATCGATCATAATAGGACTGTCATATCCTTTTTCATTCCACGATTATCATGGCCATAAGACTACTTATGATATTATGATATAGGTACTATTGTGTGTAATATGCAATATTAATATGCTATCAGTCTTCAAGTCTTTAAATATCACAGTTATCATCACAACTCTTATTTCATGGTAGCTATAAATTGTAATGTGGAATAATTGTTTTGTGTTTCTGTCTTTTATGAACTTCACCCCAGTGGAGGGCTCGACTGAGTATACAGTGCATTTTAAAGTTTTTCTGACTGCTTTCTGTGGAGCATGTAAAACAAGCAGATTTCACTCAGAAGGGAAAAAACTGGTCCATGTAACTGCAGCCGGATGCAGTCATGTCAGGAGCTGGTCAGAGCTCAGCAGAGTCTGACTAATCATTTACCTGCAGGAGGTCATCGCTGAGGACTTCTGTTTTCTCCGCTCTGTGGGTGAGAAAAAACAACACAGAGCATACAGATTAGCACTGACAGACAGTGATGCCAGATATGTGGTTTAAAAAAACTGGGCAGTCACTTTAAATATATCTGTCACACAGATGACAATAGTCATGAAAGACTGGTTTCCATGCTTAGCCTAAAAACTAAAACAGTGTCCGGGGCATCTGTGGGAATGTTTCAAAACTGGGTGGGTCTCTTTAGTTTGTTGCCACGGCTCAATCAGCAAAGGAACAGGTTGGTATGCTGAAGCAAAACATACAGCTCAACGGCCCGCACTGCTGCATCTGCATGAAGACCTTCTATACCATGGTAATATTATTTAAAAGTCATGAACTTTGAAAAGCTTCAATTACAATAATCTGTTAAGATAAAAAGAAAACTGTTTGTTGTTTCTGCTAGCTTTGATTTCCTTAAGCTGCAGCTTGTCGGGCTCATGGCGTCGTGCACAGACCAGCCATACAGCCCTGCTATGCCTGAGCCTATTAATAGTAAACTAATAGTTGGACTTGAAGAGGTCAGACAGATTAGATTCACTTAAAGGGAGAAGGCTGGGAAACTAAGGCTCAACTCACTCTGCTTATCGGCACCTTCACACAGCCTATTGGCTTCTGTCAAAGCATCACTGACTAAAGTCAAGCTGTACTTGCAGTTCATTTAGGAAACTATCAATGCCTAGATTGGGGTTTGCTTGCTTAACACCTGCTTTTGATGCATATATGCATGGTAATATGAGAATGTCTAGGCATGCATACATGACATTGAGTACAGCAAGAAGACATGACATACAAGCGGTCTAATGTGAACTGTGAATTCCGTCTTTCTCTCAGACTACTTCACTGTCATACTTTCTGTCCCTTTACTGCTACACAACATGAAGACTGTGCAGGTATTGTTGTGCAGAACTAATGTGCAAACTTTTCCAAGTGTAAGCTCACTCCTCTAATTGAAGGGACCTGTAGACAGTCGCTTGCCTGCATTTTGGGTAACCGGAGCTTTAAATGCAGCCTGGGCCCTCCTCCAAAAACTGCTCTCTATGAACTATAGTAACCTCATCACAGCTGCTTTCAATTACAACACAGAGTCAGAGAGCAGGGAGAAACAGAGAGAGACTGACAGAGAAGGCACCATAGTTTGGGGGTCAGAAGGAAGGGGGGAGTTAAAGACTCCAAAAAGTGCCAAAGCAGAATCATCTAGAGACTTGAGATGAATGGAAAGATTTTCCTTGGAGGAGATCCATATTCAAGCTGGTGAGGTAGCACATCTTCTAACCCACAGAAACCTACAGACAAGACTTCCAGTTTGCTGTGGAAGAAACGTGAGCCACGCAAGCCATACAAAGTGCGATTATAAAGCCACAGTATGGAATCCATGTTCTGGTGGAGTCAACATGCTTGAGAGCTCTTGATGTGGTCTTGATCATAAAAACCAATGTAATAATCAAGTAAACTTTCATGAATACACTCCTATAGCTCTTACCCTTGTGCAGTTTCACCATTCACAATGTATTTGCTAGGTGACATGATGTTTACATGGACTGAAACATATTACAGGACAAATGCAATGAGGAAAATACCAAAATAATGAGGTAATGCAGAAAATGGATGTAACATTGTTCAGATGTGTCTCATTTCCACAGCAGCTCCACAGACTTTCTGTATTTTTACACTGTAACATGCACTTAAAAGCTGTTTTGCTGTCACAGCAAAAAAGATGTTTTTCCCACCACCAGCATCCATGCACTTTAGACACACCACTTTGCATCTGGTCCACTTAATGGGCTTTGTGGCTCATGAGCTGAATCAAATCAAAACACCATAGGAACCCAGACTAAACTGTATACACGCCAAGAGTAATACAAAAGCTTCACTGGTAGCTCGGCTGTTAATTGAGTTCTGCTTACCCATGTCAAAGTGAACAAGGACACCTGGTGATGTGTTTATGTGGCATGGCAAATATTGTCCTAAACCTGGTTGTAATTGAATGATCAGAAGAAAACGTGAAGACGCTCATGTTAAAGCGCCGATAAGAGCAACATTTATGTAACCAACCCTAAAATGCCCTGTGTCACAGAGGTAAAAAACAAACTGCGTGCAGCCTAGTCAGAGGACAAATAACAAACAAAACAACAATTGTTTTGCCAACATCAGCTGACCTAGAGCGAACAGAGCTGACCCCCATCGTGCCTCACTGAAGCAGCAGCCTTTGGAGAAAGTGTGTCACTGTGTGCTGCATGTGACTTCTTAACAACAAGAGATCCTCGCTGCACAGCCGTGGCCGCTAGTTCAGAATGGTAACCATGGCAATCTACTATGAAAGTGGAAAGGGAGTAAGTGATTACTGAAGCCGTGAGCACAATAGAGCGGCTGTTACTAGCCACTCAACACAATCAGCGAGCTGCGGAGTAGGAAGGGTCTGCATCTTACGGCTGCAACAGTTGGCAGCTTAAAGCATAAGGTAATGGATACTGGACCCAGATGAAAGGAGCAGGGAGGATAATGGAGTGACTCAGCCCATACAATGAACCTGATGTAGCTGATTATGTGAGTTGCTAAGCTAACATTAGATCTGGGCAAGAGAGAACATAACACAGGGGTGAAAACTGGAGGACTTCTCTCCTCTGTGTAAACAGACAGCACCATGACAAAGCAGGATCCTTCTTACTTGCAGAAATTTATATCCAAATGTTTGAACAAATAATAACTACATGATTGAACAACAGTTTAGCGTACGGCCGTGTTTAGGGCTGCAACAAACATTACAATATAATAACTAACAATATTGATTATTACTTAGTTGCTCTCCCAAATGTAAAGAACTTATAAAAATGTCTATTTTTGTTTCCAAAATCATCTATAAATTGTTTGTTTTGTCCAAGCTGCATCCTACAGGTCTGAAAAATATAACAGATGTGCCAAAGACTGCAGTGCCGTGAATGACCACTTGAGGTTCCAAAAGGAAGTCAATCCCATATATACCCCATGTAAAAATGTCCAATTTTACAGCAAAAATACACGTTTATAGCCTAGTGGAAACGCTTTTACTCATTATAGCTAATTTAGGCATTCATGAAAACTGTGCAAGGGGTGCATTTTTATATAACTCACCCATTTAAATTGTATTGGGGCGTAAAGCCCTGCATAGTTGTTTACATGGCTATTTTGACAATCAAGACCCGCTTCAGCTTCACTCCCACTCATCCTCTTTGGCGATTTCTGGTTTAGCCGGGAGTTAGGCGGAGTCAGTAAGGTCCTAGTCTGACTCAGTGAATGTAGACTGTGGGTCTAAGGCCAGTGTTAAATTTTCTGCATTCAGAAAACGTGATTTCAATTTTGTGATCAACCCAAGTCCACGTAAATCCAAGCAGATTCCTCCAGCATTCTCCTCCACTTTCACTATCTACATGTTACTATTTTCAAAATCCCCTTCACCACAGAAAACGACAACATACTCAGAAAAGCAAGTTTTGACAAAGACTGAGATTAGGCAATAAAACCGATGGCTTGGTTTATTAAGTGAAATAGAGGAGGAGTCTTTTAGATCGAACTGCTGTCGGTGAAGATAATGAATTGAAAATGGAATGAAATAAATTATCTGGAACCTATAAGTGAGCACATCTTTCAGTCAATTAGTCATTTTAATGGCAGTGCTTGCCTCCCTGCTTGCAAATGCTCCACCAAAACTACTCCCCCAACACTATTTTAAAGGAGGTAGTGTTGTCGTAGCCTAGGCGTACACCGCCCAAGACAACTGCGATTGTTTTTCCCCTATAACAGAATGATAGTACGGTACAGCCAGACCATTTTGCAGAGCAAACACAGCAATGTGGAGATAGCACTGGATATGCAAGACCAGGCACTGCCAAGATGACAACAGCTGAAGCCAACACAGAAAGCTTTAAAACTCTTCTTCAGGAAACCTACAGGTGCCGTCACAAAGTGTTGGTCCATTTTTATATGCAGTGAGCAGTTTTCCTGTTTCAAAAGTCAAATGAATGTTTTCTAATTGAGGATTTTAAACTAAATTTTCCAAACAGTAAGTAGTTTTCTCAGCTGAGACAAATTATGGTAATCATTACTGATTAAAGTATCCTCATTCTGTCAGCCGCTGACATTTTCCATCCCTGCGATTTATAACTTGGATTAAAGCAGAAATTACAAACAACAGTGTAGCCTGCAATTTATCACAAGCACTACCATATACTGTAGGCAACCCAGCTGACACACCTCATTGTTCTTGCAGCACCAGCCTATGAGCCACAGGGGAACCCCCAGAGTCACCTAACCTTGTTAATTCAACAGTGACATTTTTAAGATCCCTGTGGGGGGAGGCGTCTTTTCAACTCGAGCCCCTCTCATGTCGATCAAGGACTTTCAAATACAATGGATCTGCATGAAATTGCATAACAGCTCTGTTGATAGGCACGGCATCAAAAAGGATTATATAATATCACTGTTTATAATGCCGGGGAATTAACAACAAGGGGGGAGAAAAGCTCTGATGAAAACAGTGTACATTCTGTGTCAGCAGTCCAGGGGATGAAATTCAAAGCATTTGCGATTATGTTTATCCCACTCTCTGAAATACTGAGAGATAGATCGCTGAGGCACTAGTTATTGAATCAAGAATTTGTGATAACCTCATTACTGTACTGACTGACTGACATTACTCAGGTGAGGCAACCAAGATAACATGTATCAAGGTTTCCCAAAGAATATTAAATTACGTGAGGTGGCAAGTGATGGGAGGGTTGTGACTACGTTCCTTAACTTTAAAAGGAAGTAACAGCTCAAGCATGCATCCCCAGAGATATGGGTTTTAGTGGTTCATCTGTGTGTGTCTCAAGGATTTAAGGCCTTGTCCCTCCCTTAACAGGACCCTTTGCCTTTGAACTGCCCCTTATTGGCAGCCTCTATGTGCACTCCTTCAATCAAGTTCCTCAGCCACTGAAATACTTATCTAAGGTTGATTTCCTGACAATCAGAGGTAATGTCGCTCTCACAAAAATAAAAAGAGAAGGCAAAACCTAATTCTGATCTCATCCAGGGTCTGTGCAGCATAATTGTTTATTTTCATGCAGTTAGTGGTAGTAGCCTATAATAAACTACCCATAAGTTATCTCCTTTAAAGGTGTTACTATCAGACTACATTAGCCTGCCACAAACACAGATAGATACAGGGCCAGAGAGTTCATAGATAGCAAACTAGAATAACCTTGCATAAAGAGATAAAAAAAAAAAAAAAATCCTTTCCTGGCTTGAATCACATGCTGTTTTTCCATGCACCTCAGTTTCACTCTCTCACTCTACATCAGTTTTCCCAGCTCTCCCTCTCTCTCCTCTCTAGAAAGCACTAGCATGTCTCTGGGAGGCTGTTTCCTGTTTGTAGAAGAAGAAGGAGAGATTTCCTCAGAGCGGCTGCTTGCTGGACACAGTGTTCTGCCTTCGCACAACCACAGGAACCCAGGGGGCAGCGGAGAGGGCCTTGTTGCACTCCAAACTTTTTGCAGACACACAAGCAGCCACAAACTTAATGAACAAAACACAGTGTGCTTGCTCACTCTAAATCCAACCGCTAACAGATCACTCGTTCAGATGGGCATGTATATGAGTGCACGAGGGATTAACCCTGCTTGTGCATGCACACACACATATCCAAAGGTCTGTTTTCTGCATTACACTCCTTCCAGTTTTAATTTACTGCTGGTACAGTGCAGAGAGGAAATTATGAGTATTCCAGCTGCCCTCCTTCTACTGGTATTGAGTTTTGGCTGCAGCAACATTATTGGAGCAGATTCTCTCAGCAGACCTTGATGATAGTGTTACCATCAAATAAACACTGAACGGATGGCAACATGGCAATTAATCAGTCTAATGCATGTTAGCAAAGTAGCCAACCTCCTAACGTCTGTCAGCTTCTAATAGTTTGTCTGCCTATGTGTGATTAGTTTCATTTTCTGTTAATTTATTGCTTTTCAGTTAGTCCATTTATCAATAAGTATATAATATGGAAAACAAACTAAGTAATGCTTTGACTCCAAAGTAACCTCTAACAATGTATTCCTTGAAAAATATTTCATGGCCAAAACACCACACTGCAATGAAAACCATATAATGTTTGATTACTTGTTTGTTCTGCATTATGTGTTTCTTTTGGATTATACCAAGGGCAGAAACAGGGAAGATTTGTACATGAGGATACAATATCTGAGGTGATTATTTACTTATCAGACTGGCAAAATGATGTGGAACAAGAAAGCACAACTACAACTGAAATAATTAGCTTTGATTATTTAACTGTTCATGTGCCAACAAAAACATGCCAAGTTTGGACTTGAATTTTTCACTATTTCTGATATATCAAAGATATTTGATGATTAATCAGTGGAAATTGTAATTGTACCTGTCCCCTCTACCTTAAAAAAAATCACTAACAATGGAAATGTTGCATAATCCTCAGATAAGAAGGAGAAATTTACATAAGTTAGAGTTCCTGGCTTGTCACTGACTTTATCTGGCACCATACGGTACTAGATACACGTCTGCCTGAGGTGCCAAACATAGTTGACCTTTACATAAATATGCCAACAACCACAAAATACACACACCTCTGCCACTCATCATGACCTTCTATAGTGAAAAGATCCTTTACCTGTCCCACCCTCATGCTCTCACAAAGCCTGCCTGAAGCCATCACTACTTCAGATATCCAGTTACACAGAGACACTGGGAGTCATCACATAGCAACATGACAGCACTAGCTGAGAGATGGATTCAGCAAAATATGTTATCTTTGCTTGGATTAATTCTTTTCCTAAAAGTGCCCATTAGCTCAGACAATGCTGCTTCAACTTCAGAGGGGGATGAAGTGAAAGCAGGCAGGTACATCCATCACTGTATCTCATTAATCAAGTTTATATACATTAACTTCGATGCGTGTCTGAAGCTAAGTGTCTTGTGTTTCACAAATGGACTTTCTACTACTTTATCGGCACTTTATTCCAACGTTGCTGCAGTGTAGAGAGAATAACAGCTCATGCACTGCTTCAGCACATTACTCCTGTCTCACTGTCATCTTGTCCCATCAAGATAATGTCTGAATTCAGCTGCACAGGAGCAAGTAAGAACAGATATGGGCTGGGCAGCAGAGACACGTCAACATACTGTCAGAATTAGATATAAGTTACAGGCTTTAAAACTCATCAGTGTCATATTATTTGTTCAGTTAGGAAACTAGCATTTTGGTGGTTTTCTCCCCATCTGTAGGTCACATAATTCACTGTCTGGTCTGCACACTCAGTGTTTAAATCCTCATTCTGCATCAGCACTTGTAAAAGAAGACTCTTGCAAATATATATATATATATATATATATATATATATATATATATATATATATATATATATATATACCGCTTCTTCCCAATTCAAGTTTCACTATGAGTCTTTAGAGTCCCATGTCTTTTAGCTTTACTGTCAACCATTAAGAGCAAATGATTCATTCATCACAGACTGTCCTCCTTGACACAGCTCATGTGATTTTTTTTTTTTACGTTTCATTGCCACAACCGCAAGACTGTTAGAATAGTGAATGATTAGAAGTGAAATTATATCCACAAGCATTGGAAGACAGGTCAAAAGACCAAAACAGAGTGCGTTTGCTACTTTGCTAATGAGCTCTCAGTGAGCAAACAGACTTCAGTACTTGCCTGCCAACTGTCTGATTGGCGAGCTGCTTCATCCGATTGAACTGCTTCTTCATTTTCGCTCCTTTGCCAGTCGAGTCTTCGGAAGTTACGCTTCAAAACCGGCCTTTGGTTTGTCATGAAGTTCACAGGGCCTCTCCCAAATTTCCAAGCTGTCGCTATGACAGGGAAAAACAAGCGAGAGCCATTGAGCCCAAAGCCAATTAAAAATAGTTTGTAGCCTCGCTAGCCTGTAAGCTAGCCGTCCCCAAGTGGAGCTTCTAGAGGAAAGTTTCCGTTGGGGGCGACGGCATGATCCGCGAACCTCCTTTTCTGTCTGTTCACCAACATTAAAGTGTCCCAGTGAGCCTCGGGTAACTTTCACCGGCTTCTCATGGCTCGTCTCGTCGGCTGCGTTGACCGTTAGCCGGCGAGCTAACGAGCTGGATAATCCGTCGGCCGCTTTCTCCCGGAGCAGAGCGGGGCAGGGGGCCGAGTGTACAGCAGCAGCTCACCTCTGCAGACACACACACACACAGACAGACAGACAGACAGGAAGGACCGACGGAGCACCGCTGCTTCTGCCAGCCTCCACCACCTCCTCCTGACAGTACTCACATACTGCACTCACGGACAAAATGCTGAGACAAATCTCAAAGAGGATTTTACACCTGTAGGATATCTGGAGAAAACACCTTTTACTGTATTAAAAAAGTTGCTTTTTCGCAGGTGCGTAGACTATAGGGGACTCAGGGGGACATGTGCCCCCCAGTATTTTAAACATGTGATCATAACCTCCAATGAAAACAAGGAAGAAGTCTATCTATCTATCTATCTATCTATCTATCTATCTATCTATCTATCTATCTATCTATCTATCTATCTATCTATCTATCTATCTATCTATCTATCTATCTATCTATCTATCTATCTATCTATCTATCTATCTATCTATCTATCTATCTATCTTCTGGAACAGGCGCTCAATAGTTGTGGAAGTAAAAATCAGCCATGAGCACACAGGTTATCATTTATTATCTACGTGCTCATTTTATGTTCACTACCGGTCAAAAATTTGGACACACCTTCTCATTTTATGGTTTTTCTTTATTTTCATGACTGTTTCATTGTAGAGTCTCAATGAAGGCATCAAAACTATGAATGGACACATGGAATTTTGGAGAAACCAAAAAAGTGTGAAATAAGTGAAAACATGTTTTATATTTTAGATTCTTCAAAATAACCACCCTTTGCTTTGGTTACTGTTTTGCACACTCTCGGCCTTGTCTTCATGAGGTAGTCACCTGAAATGGTTTTCACTTCACAGGTGTGCCTCGTCAAGGTTAATTACTGTAGTGGAATTTCTTGCTTTCTTAATGGGGTTGGGACCATCAGTTGTGTTGTGCAGAAGTCAGGTTGGTACACAGCTGATAGCCCTATTTTCTTTTTTTTTCCCAAGTATGTTTATTGTTTTCTTTGTTATACATACACAAAAACAAACAAACAAACAAACAAACAAACAACAAGCAAACATTGGCCCAATGTTAAACATAAATTAGTAAGAATAATTTAAAATGACAAACATTTGCCATTTCAAAACACAAATGCTCTTTTAATAATAGTTGAGACTTCAAGTCCCGAATAAGTTAGATAAAGTTCCCAAGTCTTCAAAAAGGCATCATCTTTGTGGCGTAATCGACATGTCAGATAGTCAAGCGAGATATAGCTGAGAACAGTCTTCTGCCATTGTACCCTAGAAGGAATACGGTCCGAGATCCATTTGACAAGCAAGCATTTTCTAGCACAGAAAGTAAGCATTTGATACAGTTTCTTATGATATTTGTTGATGATAACAGGGTCAATTAACCCAAGAAAAGAAACGTAGGGTTACATGTCAAATCAGCTGTAAATATTTTATCCATTTCCAATCCAATCATATGCCAGAAATGTTGTACTTTTGAGCAGGACGATAGCCCTATTTGATAACTGTTAGAATCCACATTATGGCAAAAACCAATCAGCAAAGTGAAGAGAAACAACAGTCCATCATTACTTTAAGAACTGAAGGTCACTCAGTTCAGTAAATTGCAAAAACTTTGAATGTCTCCCCAAGTGCAGTCGCAAGAAACATCAAGTGCTACGACGAAACTGTTCACATGAGGACCGCCCCAGGAAAAGAAGACCAGGAGTCACCTCTGCTGCTGAGAATAAGTTCATCCGAGTCACCAGCCTCAGAAATCACAAGTCAACAGCACTTCAGATTAGAGCTCAGATAAATACCACACAGAGTTCTAGTAGCAGACACATCTGTACATCAACTGTTCAGATGAGACTGACCAATCAGGCTTTTATGGTCAAATAGCTGCTAAGAAACTACTACTAAGGAAAACGAGCAGAAGAGATTTGAACAGATGCTCATTTCACTGCGCGTTATACTGTATATAATTGTGTTTGTGACAAATACAGGTCTTGAATCTTGGATCAGTAATCTCATTCCCTACTCCCTGTCTGTTGACCACTATATAGTGATCTATGTAGGGAGCCTCCTCCACAAAAGTTGTGCAAGTAAAAATCAGTCATGAGCTCTCAGGTTATCATTTATTATCTACGTGTTAATTTTATGTACGGGTACCCTTGCTGCTGTGGTACTATTATTGTTAATAGAATAACCATCTGGTAGCTCAGCACAATTCTTGAAGCGCATCAGGGTTGAATGGTCTGAGATCAACCAGAAAAGATATGTTTACACTCCCAAAGAGGTTTTGGTTTTTAGGGAAGAAGGAATCAGTGGTTCTTATATGGTATGGAAACTGATAACAGGGTTGTATTTCTATGTATGCATACCGAGCAGTTAAAAGGAATTTCTGACTGTTAGCTATGAATGCTGTTGCATTCATATTTAACACAAAAAAATAACCATCAGAAATCTGTGGAAATCTGCCATTCTCTTTCGACGCAATGCAATGATGGTACATATTGCTTGGTTCGTGACCTTCGGCTGTACTCTTTCCACACTTCTTGGATACTTTGAATGCACTATATAGGGTGTAACAATTGTAACTTAACACATATTTAGTGCACTACATTGAGTAATGTGTGATTTCTGACACAGTCAAGGTCTTTAAATACAACATTTGCCCATAAACCCTGTTTCTATTTTGAGCAATTTAAAGTAGGTATTAGAAAAAATGAAAAAGTAACATTTGTAGATATTTCTTCATGACAATCCATAATTATTCAAAGTAATAATAACCCTGGATACTTTGGATTCATTCATTTATGTACATTACAATAGAAAAGTAATTTTTGTGCACTGTGTTGTTATGTTTTAGTGCTGTTACAAAGGAATGGTGGAAACTGAATGTGGGAATGTACTTGTCTGTGTGATTCGCTTGTAGTCTCATCTATCATTGTCATTATTACATTTTATTTTTATACAGCTTTTGCATGATATTTATTAGCTCTTTTTACTGCTCTTTTGCACAGGTGAGGACTGCACTTTCAGTTCCATTGATTGATAATGATATATTGATAGTGATTTGTGTATGCTCCATTTGACAAAGATACCTGCTGGCTTTCAGGTCCAACCAGGGATGTCACGAGAACTGATATTTCAGTGCCAAGTCAATGCCAAATATATGGAAAAATGACAGTACCCATGTTCTATGATAATGAAAGTGTCAAAAGTACAGTAAATATTGCAGATACTGGACTATAGCCATGTGTAACTAGTGACACCTGGTGGTTCTCCTCTGTCTGCTTCTGACTAGGAGATGAGCTAATAAAGTCAGTTAGGTCATTGGGCTTCAGTCTGTCTTTGGTGATTTGTGGTTAAGAGATTTGTTCGATGTTTTACAAGTAGCTGGTTCCACAAAATTTAATGTGGATGTGCTTTTCTTTTTAACATCTTTGGACATTGCAGTAGTCCAATGTGATTTTAAATGATGCTTATAAAAAATATTTTTATTCTGCTTGGGAATGTTTAATGATTAATGCAATGATTCATTTTGTACCTACTGTTTGTTCTTATTACAGTGATTGCTCAGCGTGCTATACACTGTTTCCTGGTGACCTTTTAGGTTTTATCTGTAAGATTTGTTTGCTTTAGTTAGTCTGGTCTGGCCTTACATGGCCTGTTGATGAAAAGTCCACAGGGTGCGTTTTATGAAGGCAGACTTAATCCTCTCATTTTTGGTAACTGCTTGCTAATTCTACTGGATTCTCATGTGCAGTAAGGTGTGAATGAAGCAAATGATTACACCCTTTTTGGATGAATATAATGTTGAAGTTTTTGCATGTGCATTTTTGACAATAAATATGAGCACTTACACAACCATATTCATTACTTCATGATTTATTTTGTGTTTAGCCTCTAGTGTAAGGCTCAACACGTTTTCATTGTTTGTTTTTTTTAAGTGCATTTTGAAGTATTGCATGAGGGGGAAAAAAAGAAATTTCCTTAATTTCATTCAAAAATGTTTTGCTCCCTTTAGGTGTTCTTTTGATTTAAAAAAATAAAAATAAAAAATTAACATTATAGGAGACTGAAACACCTTTTTTCCAGCAAAATTCTAGGGCAGCCAACATTCAGGTCACATGGCTGATCATGGTGCTTTTTTTGTTGTCTTTCCCTCCAGACAGCAAGAAACATGGGTAATGTCGGCTGACATTGTTTAATTTCATAGTTACATGTATTGTATCTTGTTGACTTATCTAATTCAATATTTTGTCTGTTTAATATAGTTAAACAGCAAATACAATTAAATTCTATTAAACAGACAAAATATTGAATTAGATAATTAAACAAGATACAATACATGTAATTATGAAATAAAACAAAATAGAATTTTTTTGTCTTTCCCAATATTAAATTTTTCGATTAAATCTTGAAGGTTTTTCTTTTTAAATGTGTTACCACCTTTTAATGTGTAATTTTCTTTTTAAGTGCTCCATTGTATTTTCTGTTTAATTCCTATTTGAAGTTTTATTGTCTTTAAGATATAATTTTCTAATGAAACATTTAACTTTTTAATTAAATGTTTTGTCTTTTTAAAGTTGCGTTTTTTCGGCTTTACTTTAATAGGCGCAGTGAGAGAGAGAGAGAGAGAGAGAGAGAGAGAGAGAGAGAGAGACAGGTGAGAAGAGTTGGAGGAGAACATAGAGCAGAGGGCCGCGAGCGGGACTCGAACCCGGGCTGCTGCGTCGGGGACCAGTCTCTGTACATGTGTCACATGTGTTTAAGAAAACTGCTTTCCAGATAAAGTCTACTAGTAGTTGAAGGCATTGATCAAACTGTTACCTTCTGATCTCCACAAACTTTACTGTTCAGTGAAGAGAATCAAAGTTTGTTCAGGATTTCTAAAAAACCCACAGGTGAAGGTCTGACAAGAACTCAGATTGATGGTCTAAATGTGAAATCAAGACTCATGGTCACAAGTTTAAAGGCTTCTGTTAACCAGAAAGTTCAAACTAGCAGAGAAGTACTAAGAAACTTTTAAAATTTCAGTCCTCAGACTGTCTGAAGGTTCAAACTAACAGAGAACTACTCAGGAACTTAGAAGATATCAGTCCTTGGACTTTCTGAAAGTTCAATCTAACAGAGAACTACTGTGGGACTTAGAAAATTTCAGCCCTCAGACTGTCTGAAAGTTCAATCTAACAGAGAACTACTGTGGAACTTAGAAAATTTCAGCCCTCAGACAGTGTGAAAGCTCAGGTCCTGAGGACTCGGGAGGTGTGGAGGCTTGAAAAGTCTTGGAACTGACAGTTCAACCCTCCAGCACAAACGCTGAAGTCCAACCTCCTGAGAAAAACGATTGAGTCGAGACTCGAGTTAAAAAAAACTCACACAAACGACAAAAAATAGATAATAAATGCGCAAAAAAAAAAAGCTTTGGTATCTGAGTGAGTAGCTCAGTGGATAAGAAGAGAGACTACCAACTGGAAGGTAGCTGGTTCAAGACCCACCACTGGCATTTTTCTTTGTTTGTCTTTGTCAGGATTTTGATTAAAAATTTAAGAAGGGTCTGGTCTTAAACCAGCAACTCCACAGGTAAACCCTTAACTCACTGAGCTACAGATCAGATAAAAAGAAATAATTTCGTCATCCCTTTGGCATCGTAGTTCCTCAAGTGACCACATGGGTGGAGCTGAGGTGGAGTCTGGGTGGAGTCAGGGCGGAGAGTAGGCAGGGAGTTGGGTGGCGGCCTCCCCCCTCTACCCCCCCACCTCCCCCCACCACCCACCACACCTTCCCCCGCCCGACGAGTTCGTCGCGTCTCCACGAGTTCTTCGAGTCTTGAGCTAAAATATGTAATCTGGCAGCGGTTGCCATAACCTGGACTGATTTCACTGTGGTGGGATTTCCCACACAATTAGCACAGAAATGTGTCAGAGATGCTTTGAATTCTATATTTCACATGAGACTGGATGGATGTCCTGCCATTGTTCTGTGCATATTTAGTCTCTTCCCTGACTCTCGGTTACTGTCAGTTGCCCTATAGTTGTTATTTCCCCCATTCATTCTTTTTTATGATTTTAGCTGGTTTTGGTCAGAGAAGAAAGAAGAATCACTTCACCTCCATTTTTCAAATTCAGAAGTGGGTTAATATATCTAGAGGCAGCCAAAGGGATAAATATTCAATACAGATTTATATATGAAACCAAAACAAACCAAGTTTCTGTATAAAACATACTCTACAGATCATCAGTCTAGAGTTTAGACGAGCCGGTTTGACAATTTGTTTGTCAGTTCCAAGCAAATTTCCAAAGTGAAGATGAATTATACCTAAAATTGAAATTGAAATGCTGCCACACTGATGCAAGGTAGAGGTTATTCAACGTGCTTTACAGGCAAAGGTGGAAATAAAAACATGTGAACAATAAAACAGTAATAACATCGGAGTCAAATTTAATGAATTCAATTAATACATAAAAACAGTAATGACAAGCTGAATAAATTGCACACAATTTTTTAAAAATAATTAAAACTGACTGACAAAACTTTAAAAGAAATGTTAAAAAAAATACAAGTACAATAAAATAGAAAAAATATGTTGAACATATTGACTATTGTAATGTTATTTTTTTAATTACTAATGACAGATATCTTTAAAATAATGACAATCAATAATAAAACAATGTAAGACAAAGAACTGCGATTTTAAGAAATACAGATTATTGATGTGGACATATCTTTTTCCTTTGAGTTTTCCAAATCCAGCCTGAAAACATGGGGAGAAAAATTGTAAAATAACAGAATATTATTTTCCATTTTTTCAGTCTGTAATATTTATTTTCTTTAGAATAACAGCAAGTATCTGTAAAATACTAATATTTTATGCTGATTTAATACAGTAAAAAATGTAATTTTATAGCCAAGCGTGGTAATACAACGAATGGGCATTTATTTTATACAGATTTTTTTTAAAAAATTTTCTCCAGTTTTTTTTTTAATTCTTATTTGCAGCATATTAATAAAACATTTTTGCAAGATTTGACTAATTATTATCCATAACTTCACAGAACATGGAAAATCTGTAAAGCATCAGCAAGATATTACATTTAACAACTGTTTTAAAAGCTAATTTTGTGTATCCCTTTGGTTTTAGCGCTAGATTTATTTTATTAATATGTAACAATAAAATAAAAGATATTTTTAAAACCTTAAATCTGAAAAACAAAACGACCCGGTAGTGTTCCTGTTGCACTTCCGGTTTGAATATTAACACTGGGCAGGTTTGTTATTAGCAAATGAAATGTTGTTCCCACACTTTTCCTCTTCATTTCCAGTAAACTAACAATTTCTGTAGTTTTTAATAGAACCGGGGAAGCTCGACTATGCTCACAGTTTCATTTCTCTTCTCCGTTTCGCTAAATAACGCCACCTGTCGTACCAGCTAGCTAGTTAGCCTGTAGCAGCTAACGGGAGTGAAGCAGGTGGACCGCAGGTTTAATGTTGGCTAGTTAACGTCTTTCATGGCAGCTCGACAGCCCTTCACGGACACCGACACTGCAGATGAAGCAGTGAGGGCGACCTGCGACGATGCAACCACCTGCAAAAGGTAACAGTACGATGTGGAGTCAAAGTTAGTCATTTAATGTAGCAGTCATGTGGCTTTAATTGCACACAGCAGCACTGTTTCTGCTCATCCTGCAGTAAAACACAAGTTGTTGGTAGTTGGCGAGCATTACATTGAAGACTACATCTTAGATACGAGTCACAAATTAAGCTCAAAAGCACAACCACATCATCGGGTTTGCTTTATTTTAATTCTTGTTGTACAACTACTGACATTTAAACCAACTTTACTTCAATTCTGGGGATTGTCTTGTTTGTAAGGTGCTATAACAAGTCAGTAGAGACTCAGAGCAACATCCCATCCCAGCTGCCTGTGGTTTATTATTAGGCTGTTAGTGAGTCATGTATACATCCGGTCATATAGTGTCCACCAGCAAAACCAAAAATGGATTGGACATTGCATGGATCTGCAGCTTTGGAAATAATAATTAGAACACCTGTTGTTTTCTACAACACCACACAACAGGCCTTCAATTTGGATAACTCTCTTAGGACTTTATTGTAGTGGTTAAAAAAAGACATGACAAAGCAGAGTAATAATTCAGTGCATCTAATGAATTCTGTTTAATTTATGGTGTAATTAAACTGTTAAAATGTCAAAATGCATACTAAAGCGGTAAAACATTGTTTTGAGTGACTATTATTGTGTGTTGAAGCTGTGTATGTAAGGACAACAGAAAATCCAAACTCAGTTGTCGCCCAAAGCTGCCTAAAAGATAAGACTGTCATTGTGTTGCTTAACAAAGAGGGATACAGCCACAGAACTGTTATCAGTTTGCGGTCAGCAGAGCAGCATCTATTACAACCTTTAGAAGAAAACTAAGCATGGCTCCACCAAGAACCCCAAAGGAAGAGGCAGAAAACAATGGCCACAGTGGTCTAATGATTATTTCCCAAAGCTATATATCGCAGGATTTTAACTGTAAGTAGAATCAGGTATACCAGCCACCATTTCATATTTCAGGAATTAATTTGAGCCAACATACTGATTAGTAGAGAATTATTAATGTATGACACTTCTGTATCCAATTGGTAACCTGTTTTTTAGGTTTGCAACCAGTAAAGGCTATTGGAAGGACCCATATATCCAGTACTTTGCGAGATCTGTAGGAGAGCGAAAGGCCCCTGAAATCAACAGAGGCAAGTAATGCAGTCTCCTTTTTAAAACATTTGCAGCATTTATTAATTCCTATTAGTTCAATGAGATGAACCATGCATTGTGTATTTACAAGTCACAGGATCACCAGTTAATAATATGATCATAGTCTGCAGCAAATGCTTCACGAGCAGAAATCATTTTGTAATTATTACTCACTAGGTTATACGATAACTAGCAAGTAATACCACACTTTATGGTGTGATTTTCAACAATAAATTCTTTCTGTTCTGTTCCCTAGATGTGTGTTTTATTTGCTTGTTTTACACTCCACTTATCTGATTTGACAGGTTACTATGCCCGCGTTCAAGGCGTGAACCATCTCCTTGATGCATTTATAAAGAAAGCAGAGTGTGACTGTCAAGTAATAAACCTGGGTGCCGGACTGGACACCACATTTTGGAGATTAAAGGTCTGCATACTTGCAGCTCGCTGCTGTCAATGTAGTCTTAATGCAGTTCACATTAATCTGCTAAACTGCCTCATCAAAACAATTTAGATCCATCCTCAGAAAACTTCACAAAGCACAGATCTTGAGAGCGTTTGTGTGTGTTACAGGATGAAAACCTCATGCCACGAAAGTTCTTTGAAGTTGACTTTCCAACTGTTGTGGCCAGAAAAATACACAATATAAAGTAAGACAACTGTGATATTTAAAAAAAAAAAATGCATTTCATTTTTAATCCTGTACATGGAACACTGACTAAGCTAAGTGAAACATTTGATAGATTTTTGAGTATTTTCCAGCATTAATTTGCAACTTAACAAATAAAATCTAATTTCTAATATCAAATTTCTAACTTAAAATCTTACTTCCCAACAGCTAAAGTACAACTATAACTACTAGCAAGAACATTAAGCAGCACAAGTGCCGCAAACCTCTGTTGCCTTTTGGCTTTGATATTGCAATCTAAGACAGAGGTCTTTAGGGGGAGCCAGAGCCTGTTGTTAAACATTCCAACAGTCGTGCAGAAGAACATGTGAAGCATAGTTGTAGTTATAATTTATAACATAAATAAATTTAATTCTTTACATGCATTAAAGCATGTGTGAGATACAATGCATGTCCATTATATGTAATTATATATAATTTCCAGTATTCGAATTAAGCTTAAGTATCTGTAGAAGCGTGGTTCAGTAGGAAATCTCTTCCTGTCCTGCAGTAAATGCAGTGGAAAGACAGTTATTGCCATGAGACTAAAGCTGAAAATACATTAAAAACTAGGTGCACCCCAAAAACAGCACCATCAGTGTCATGTGTATGTAACTTTTGCATAAATGGGGTAGTTTTGGAAGATTTTAGAACCAAATTTATACTGGTTTGCATGTGAAAGACATGACTGTAGCATAGCTTTATATGTTGTTTAATTCTGCCTTTGTAATTGTTTTATTTTCTTTGACAAGGACAAAGCCTCCACTGTCCAAACCTATCATCGAAACCCACTCAACAGACTCCTTACTGCTAGGTACTCACCAGAGCTCATTATTATTTGATTTGTATGATATATCGGTGTCTTTAAACACCACATGTTCCTAATTGACTGTTAGAAACTCTTTCTGAATGTGTTTGTGTTTGTTCAGATGCCCACAGCCTCGACTCAGATCGTTACTGTATCATCGGAGCAGACCTCAGAGATGTCTCTAATTTGGATGAAAAGCTGAAGAAGTTCCAGCTTAACCCAGAGTATGTAATCTAAATTGTTGGGTTTCATCTCAGTAATTCATTCCATTACAGTCCAACCATGCTGAGCTAAGTAGTTTGTAAAAGAAAAAAAATGTGTAAGTTCACCTAAGGTCAGTGTTTTTTTTTTTTTTATGAATAAGACCCCTTAGTTTTCCCTGCCCATCTTTTGAAAAAACAAGAAAGTGTGTGTAAGTTCACCTGAGGTCAGGGTTTTTCACCTGAGGTCAGTGTTATTTTTATGAAATAAGCCCCTCTATGCTGCTGTTTGTCAGCTGCTATTTGTTTTTCTGGTGCGTCTTTAGAAGACCAAGAATTAAGGCTTATCTCTGTGTTTTCTCACAGTGAGTAGCTCTAGATAACAGTCCCAGTACTGAGCGCCTGCAGGGCTGCAATGCAGATGTAATATTTCCCATCTAGAGGATTTAAAAGGATGATATGACTTTTGAATTTCAAATATCAAAGTCATAGTTTTGGTTAAAAAATTGCAAATTCAAGGTGGATTGTAGCTTGACATGTAGGAGTGTATCTGACCAATTTCCTCTGGAGGTTTTGATAATTTTAATGAGTCACTCAGCATAAATGTAGTTCTTTGTACAAGAACAGCATTTTTACAACCACTATTTAACCTTTTAGGTACTTTTCAGTATTTTGTCTGGAGCATGATGATAGGAAAAGGCCGAATTTTTGCGTGACTTTTTAAAATAAAATCCCTCTCTGGTCATAGATTAAACCCGTAAAAGCTCATCTCTGTGCATCAAAGTTACATATTTACAAGATTTTTCCACAAATATAATTCCTCTCTGCCTTAAAATGGCTTAAATATAACTCTACTTCACTGCTTCCTTTAGAATGTGCAGATCTACAGTTGTGAACAAAAAGTTACCAACATTTGTAAACACCATGTATATCTTGGCAGTCTTGACTTTCCAGTGACTCCAACAACTCTTAATATTCTGTGATGGAAAGATTGAAACATATTCATCTTTGTCACAAAAAAAAAAACAATTATGCATTTTGGTTCTTTTATAGATTTATTACACATCTTCTGGAAAATGACTAAAGCCACTGGGTCAAAAATATACATACAATTGACTACAGCTGCTGGCTCTTCTCGGCCAATTTAAATGGTTCCAATTTGATACTCTCATTAGAACATCAGCCACAGGCACTACAGTGGGAGTACAAATGGGAATACAGATCTGAAGAGGCAAATCACTGACTTGAACTGAAGTCAGGAAAGCCACATGGAGCCATTTCAAAACTGTGACTGTGCAAACCATTGTTTGTAAGAATGAAGTGCATGGCACAGTTGTGTCAATGCAACAATCGGGAAGAAAACCCAATTTATCGCCTACTGCTGAGAGACAGTCGGTCAGAATGGTCAAGAGTAAACCAACAATCACCAAAAGCAGGTCTACAATGAATTAGAAGCTGCTGGAACACAAGTGCCGGTGTCCACAGCCTAACGTGTTTTACTTTGCCATGAGCTGAGAGGCTGCCATGCAAGACAGAAGGCCCATTAAAGCTTGACTGATGTTTGCTGCTGATCACACGGACAAAGAAAAAACCTTCTGGAGGAAAGTTTTGTTTTCAGATGGAAGACAAATTGAGTTGTTTGGCCACAATGACCAGAAATATGTTGAAGGGGAAAAGAGTGAGGCCTTTAACCCCAACAGCAATAAACCTACAGTCAATCATGGGGGTGGCAGTATTATGCTCTAGGGCTGTTTTGCTGACAGTGGAACCTTGTACTTTACACAAAGTAAATAGAATACCTCCAAATTCTTCAGGAAAACCCAAAGTCATCAGCCAGAAGTTTGAATCTTGGACACAGTTGGATGTTCCAATAAGACAATGACCCCAAAGACACATCAAAAATGGTAAAGAAATGGTTTAATTAGGCCACAATTAAGAATTTAGACTGACTTTGCCAAAGTCCTGACTTAAATCCCATTAAGAATCTGCATACTTTGCTAAAAAAACAAGTCTGTGCCATGAAGCCAGCAAATTCAGTTGAACAGCACCAATTCTGTTAAGGGAGTGGTCAAAGATATAACCAGAAGCTTGCCAGATGCTTGTGGACTGCTGCCAAAAGGGCTTAATTGATGTGAAAACAACCATTTAACCAAATACTTGCATTGCTGCATGAATTTTTTTGACCCAGCACATTTTGTGATATTTCCAGAAGACCTGCCATGAATCTGTGAAAGAACCAAAATGTATGGTTGTTTTTTGTGACAAAGATGCATGTGTTTTAATCACTCCTTCATAGAAAAATGAGAGTTGTATAAATCACTAAAACTCAAGACTGCCATGATATACAGGGTCTTTACGAGTGTATGTAAACTTTGGTTCACAACCATACGAAGTTCCTGCCGCTCTCTCCACCCATCCCTTCCCCTTCACTGCAGTTCGAACACACCATCTCACCTATGACTCTGCTCAAACACTGTAAAACTACTCTATGCTACACAGTGGAAAATTGTAATATTGGAATGATTCAGCTACAAAATTATGAGCCATGAAGAGATTCTGAAAAATAATTATGACACAGAAAGCCCTGTCTAACAAGTTGACAGGATTGGGTCGTCAGGTTTGTGATGTGTGAAACTGCAGACGTAAATACCTAACAAGGCTAAATATTAAAATTAAGACCCTATAGTGTTCTTTATGGTGTTTATTTACCTGAGTACATTAAATATTACATATTTTCATCTCAGTAATGTATTCCATAACAGTCCACCCACACTTAGTTGCTGCGTTTGCAAAGTAAGTGTAAGTTCACCTTAGGTCAGTGTTTTTCACCTGCTGTCAGTGCTGTTTTCATGAATTAAGCCCCTCGCGCTGCTTTCTGTCAGCTGCTATTTGTTTCTGTGCCACATCTTTCGAAAACCAAGAACTGCGGCTTATCTCTGCGTGTTCACGCTGTAAGTAGCTCTAGATAACAGTCGCTGCAAAGAGAGCCTGCAGGGCTGCAATGCAGATGTAATGTCACCCATCTGGACCCTGATGTGAAAAGATGTTGACTTTTGAATGTCAAACAGTCATAATTAGGCTAAAATATTGCTAAATAGGCTAATGCAGCAAGGATGGTAGCATGTCTTGTAGCAGTGTGTTTTGATAGTTTTATTGTGTCTATTGAGATTCAATATAGGTGCCATAAATGCAGTGGTTTATGAAAGAGCAAAGTTTTCACACCCACCATTTAATCTTTAAGCTGTAGATCGTTTGATACTTTTTTTAAGCTTATTTTGTTTGGAGCATCACTTAAACAGATACAAAGGTGATTTTTAATTTCACACATGTTCAGTTTTACGTTATCGGATGTTTTCTATTCTCAGGCGGTCAGAGTCAATCACCCCACAACTTATAACTCACATTTTTTAACCTTAGTTCATCCAGGGGAAGTTGGACAAAGAATGAAACTCTCTTTTTCAGGAAGCTGCTGGGTGTGAATAAGTGATTTGCTTTCACCACTAAAGGCTGAAGGGAAAATGAAATATTCCACTGTTCCTTTTCCTAGAATTTCGTGTAAATACTCTTGAAATCATAATTTTAAGGACACACCATAGTTTTTATTGCTAGTTTATATATCTCAATTTCTTTGCAAGTTTCTCTTACCTTTAGTGATGACATTTGAGCAGTCATTATCTCCCCTGAATGATAATACTGATCTATACACTATTTATTCTATTGTAGGCTAAAAACAAAGTTATAATTGTATTTTTAAAAATAAAAATAACATATTATTGTATTGTTTGGTAGAGATTGTTTGGTATGTTGTGGTTGTAAGTGCTGTTGTCACCCCCAGATTACCTACATTGCTGCTGTCAGAGTGCGTGTTGGTCTACATGACACCATCCCAGTCTTCCAATTTAGTTCACTGGGCAGCAGAAACCTTTCACACTGCAATGTTCATCAACTACGAGCAGGTAAACGCAACAAATTACTTCATCCTGATACAACAGATGAACACAGCTGTTGGCTTCTATGTTTCTTTTTTAATAATAATGCACTTTTTTGTTTCTGTTGATATACAGTCCATTCAGAAAGTTTTCAGACCTCTTAAAGTTTTCCACATTTCGTTATGTTTCATGCTCATCTTAAAATGGTTTCAGTTTTTTTTCTGTCATCAGTCTACACACAATACACCACAATGACAAAGCAACAAGAGATCTTCAGAGTGTTTTTAAAAAATAAAAAAAATAAAAGACCTTGTCCCATTTACACAAGCGTTGAGACCTTTTGTCATGACAGATCCATCCTACTTCTTTCAGAGGTCCATGAAATGCCTCTACTACTTCATTGGAGTCCATCTTACTTTAGTAGTACCTGTAGGTGTTGGTGTAGGAGAATGAAGGCTGCAAGGACAAGAGGATTGTCTGTGGTCATGAGAGACATGATTGTGTCAAAAGACAGATGTGGAAAAGAATATACCAAAATTGTTGCAGTACTGAAAGTGCCCCGAAACAATGTATCCTCCATCATTTTAAAACGGAGGAAGTGTTGAACCACCAACAGTCTTCTTAGATATGGCTGCCCAGACAGGGCCCAGGGTTTTGGTGTAACCCAATAACCTGATGCCACCATGAATGACAATTATTGGTGGATATAGGAGGCCCTTACAGAAGGAAAGCCATTGGTAGAACACTCCATCAATCAAACCTTTATAGTAGAGTAACCAGATGGAAGCCATTTCTCACTTAAAGGCCCATGACAGCCTGCTGAGAGTTTACCAAAAGACCACTGAAGACCATGACAAGCAAAATCCTCTGGTGTCATGAAACCAATATTGAACTACCTAGGCCAGAATTTCCAACAGCACGTGTGGAAGAAACCAGGCGCTGAGCATCACCTGATTAACAGTTTAACAGTACAATAGTTCAAACAGTAGTCTGAATGGTCGAATTTTCTGTCTATTGCAAGCTGTCAGCTGTTTGCAAATTAAGTATTCCCCGTTGTGTATGCAATCCATGGATAAAAGTGGCTTAAGGACATTTGCTATAAAATTAGACATGGGATTATCTGCAGTTTGGACCAGGAAGATATTTGAATAGACAGAGGCATCTCAGTTGAGCAATAGTTTCGTCCTTCTGAAGACAACAACATAAATCTTCATCTAGTCATTAATGTATGTAAATCCAGGTGAACATGAGTGATCGATTCGGCCAGGTGATGATCGAGAACCTGCAGCGTCGCCAATGCACCCTGGCAGGAGTAGAGGCCTGCCAGTCTCTGGACTCTCAGGTAACCTCCACTTATTATTTCCTAAACAGCACAGCAGTTACGGTTTTAAAAGATTAAGACATTGGGAGCAGCGGACTGGCTTTATTAGGCTGTCAAGCTCAAAGTGTAAGCTTGATTTGAAGTTGTTTTGCTCAACAAATGCTCTGTAACGAACATACAAAGCTGTGTTTCTGGTTGTACCTTTTAGTTTATTTTTTGAAAATGTCAGGATTTCATATTGTTTTTGCCTGGTGCTTGCAGAAGGAACGGTTTCTGAAGACTGGCTGGGAGAATGCAGATGCTCTAGATATGATGACGGTGTACAGTATGCTCCCTCAGGATGATGTAGCAAGGTAATATGGGTTTAACATCACTTAGTGTCTGCCAAAGATCATTAGTACTTCATTGAGCCCAGATGCATATCCAACAATTGCAATGTTTGCCACATCTGCATTTGCTATATTACCATCTGTTGATAGAGTTGGGTTTTTTTGTTTTTTTTTAAACAGAAAACTGGCATTATGACGATTGTGAAGTTTGAGAAATGGGCATTTAATAGGCTGAGGGCCCACTGAAACATATTATCATTATTGAATTGCATTATGGGAATTGAACATCTAAATTTTGAAGCATGACACAGGATATGATGCAACAATTAGCTGTAGCCTTTACCTATGCTATAATGTGTATGTAAGCAATCACTCGAATATCCCTTTACTTTCAACACTTGTGAATATTTTCATAATTAATATTGCACCCTACAATTAAAATTTTCATTTAAATAAATATGTTAAATCACAATCTGTTGACAAATTAGGTAACACAATGGCAATTATTTAAATATATATTGCAATATGTATATATTTGAAGTGTTATGAACTGGGTGTCTGTGGTGACATTTCTAGAGAAAAAGATTTTTTCCATTATTAGTTACTGTTGCAGCTTCACAGTTAAAGGCTTTTTATCTGTTGTGTACTAGTCAGAGTAGTTCACTGTGTTTGTCAGTTAGCTTAGCACTCACTTCAATCATTGATCAAAATACATCTGCAAAACAAGATAGCAGTCATTTTCAGCAGTTTTGGGTTATTACTTATAGTGGAATACAGATGAGCAGCCCCAGTGAGCGGTTAGATGAAGAGCTGCAGGTGACCATTGCACAACTCCAGCTGCTTTGTTTGTGCCGTGCCATTTGCACACTCATGTTGTTTACAGCATAAAATCAGATCACAGTTACTCATTGAGTGATAAAAGCTCAATTATTGCCAGGTTTTATTGCTGAAGTCTCTCTCTGGTCATTAATTAAAGCTTCTGTCGATGTATCAATGTTATTTAGAAGTTTTTGCCATGAAAATAATTTTTTTCTGCCTCAAAACCATTGCTTCCTTTACAATGTGCGAATTCATGAAGTCCCCACCTGCTAAACCCACTCCTTACCTCTCGCTGCAGCTTTAGCACAGCAGCTCACCTACAAATCTGCTCAAACACTGTAAAACTACTCTGCTACACAATGGCAAGTTGTGAGATTGGAGTGATTCAGCAACTAATGTATACTACATCTGAAGAAGAATAGTACAGAAAGGTGTGTCTCAAGTGGACAGGGTTAGTTCCTTATATTTGCTGTCTGAAACTGTGGAAGTCTGAATTTGTGTTTTAAAGAAATGCTTAGTCGTGGCGCATGTATTTTACTTATGGTATGCCTTGTAGCATACACTGCCATTCAAAAATTTGGGGTCACCCAGGCAATTTCAGGTTTTCCATTGAAACTCACTTTTATTCATGTACTAACATAATTGCACAAGTTTTTTTTTTAATTATCAGTTAGCCTTTCAACACAATTAGCTAACACAATATAGTATTAGAACACAGGAGTGATGGTTGCTGGAAATGGGCCTCTGTACCCCTATGGAGATATTCCATTTAAATTTCCATTTCTAAGTGACCCCAAACTTTTGAACGTTAGTGTAAATGCACACCATACGGACATGTCACCATTATTTAGCACATTTAGAACAACAGATTCAGCCAAAGTGCTTTCCAGAAATAAGGTGTGCATTGCAAATTTGCCAAACAAGTTTGAATATTAAGGCTAAGACCCTACAATATTATTACTGATGGAGCTTTACCTGACAACACTTCAAAACTGCAAACCCCAACAAGTCTATAGAATCCCTATGGGCAGCATATTTACAACGGTGGAGAGGAAGAACTCCTTTTAACAGGAAGAGACCTCTAGCAGTACCAGGCTCTGGGAGGGCAGCAATTTGCCTTGATTTGTGGGGTTGAGGGTAAAGGGGAGAGAGGAAAAGATAGCCGACACAAACAAACAAGGGAACATAAACACAGGACCAATTGTCGGGACAAGTAGTCCTCAAATCAGACCTGTGCAGTTCCAGAGCTGGAAATACCTGCAGGGAGGACAAAACACAACTAGAAAGAGAGGAAAGTCACTGAGTTCAGAACGTACAATAGTATTTATAAATGCATACATGTGAAGATATGACCAGCAGAGCATGTTACGGTTACAACTTCGCTGGCAAGAGACTTAAAGAGGAAACTGTTCAATACAAAACAAGACAACATAAAGAAATTACTTGTTTGGACATGACTAGAACAGCTTCAGGAAGAACTAAAAGCAAGAGAAAAATGTGAATCTTTCATGCCAATTTAAAAAAAAAAAAAAAATTATATACAAATTGGGTTTAATATGGAACAGGATGCGGTTTCAAAGCCTTGAAAACTGAAGGCCCAAAAGGAATCCACCCCAGAAGCAAGACAGCACACATAACAGTCATGTCAAATTTGTCTTACTGACAGAAGATTTTCAATAAACTTCATCAACAACCGGTAGGACCAGAAAGGTGACTGATGTAAAAAAAAAACAAACAAACAAAGTAAGTCTATTGTCCTCGATGGATAAAGATGAATTAGATGCTTGAACATTCATGGCAAACACTGCAAAATTCTATCTTTGTAACTCTGGAAAACTTGCTTCACTAACACTACAGTAGACAATTATGATCGCATGTGCTGCACGCCTGTTGCTTTACCAGGTGATTCCTTCTCATTTTGCCTCCTTCTGATATGAAACATCGCATTTTAAAGTTATTTTTTAGGCATTTTTGCCTTTTTTATAGAGGACAGTGAGAAAGAGACAGGAACCATGGGTGGAAGAGTTGGGGAATGACATGCAGTAAATTGCCCTGAGCTGGATTCAAACCCATGACTGCTGCATCGGGGCCTATAGCCTCTGTTCATGGGTCGCCCACCCAGCCAGCTGAGCTATCTGGCTATGACATGTTAACTTACAATACTGAATCTATTTGATTTCTTGCAGAATTGAGCATCTGGAGTTCCTGGATGAGAGGGAGCTGCTGCAACAGCTGCTTCAGCACTACAGCATCTGCTGGGCCTCCAGGGATAAACACAACCTGGGTAAGACACACTTGTGTAACTGTTGAATGAATGGACATGAAACATATGGTAAGAAAACCATTGTCAGATCCAGGATGCTGTTTGGCTTCAATGGCGTCATGCTGCCCATCAGTTTATTTACTTTGTGTGTAAAATTCTTCATATTTCCACCCATCCGCCCAGTTTTTAACGCCTGCTGCAATCATTTACAAGAACAGGTCATGTTCTGCTTCCTCAGGTCTGTCACAGTTGGCATTTTGAGGGCGAAACTGCGCCACTGTTGGACATGCTTTACATGTGTGTTCGCCAAAGTCAACAACAGGAGAAGATTTGTGAAAGGAGTTGTTGGGAAAGAGGAAGCCCTTATTCTCCACCAAGCCCTCATCTGGGAGCTGTTCCGGTGTGAAAAGTCCCCGCATCAGCAGAACGTGATTTCATGAGCGTCCTTTGTAACCCATACATGCTGGAGATAAGACGTGATTAGGCTGAGAGCTGCGAAGAGGTTTGTCACAACACTGGCGACGAACTGTAAAATGGATCGAGTTTGTTTCGTTGATTTTCTCACAGGCCGAGTTAGTCTGTGATTAAACAGTCAGAAAATCCGCTCGCCTCTGTTGGAAATGAAAGAATGTATGATGAATTTCAGATGTCGTACAATTTGCCCTCGTCTAATATTATGTGCCATTTTCATTTTATTTATTGATCCGACACATTTTCTTACAAAACAAACACGCATGCTAGTGTCAGATTACAAGAAATGCATTACACGCAATAACCGGTTAATTTCCATTTGCCTGTAAAATGTTTTCTATTTTTGATCCTAGCAAAAAAGAACATGACAGATTAGTTTGTGATAGATTGTGTTTGATGAATGCTCATCAAATCTAGTGAAATAAATAACATGTTCTTTTATCTAAAACTGTTGTCCTGTCTTTTTATGTACTTTATTATGGACTGCATATCAGCATATCAGTTGGGTTATCTGCAGTGGGAGGGTCCAGCTGAGGTGGTATCATAGTACGATGTGTGAATTCTTGGTGACCGTAGGTCCACTAATACACTGTGTACTGTAAATCATGTAGAATAAGTTTCCCTACTACCTTGAACCCTGTAAGACCCAAATATAGAAAAAAATTAGCAATAAAATAAAGCAAACAATGAACATATATACATGACTATATATATATATATTATTGAATTTAATTCAAAAGTAAATAATATATATATATTTCATTTTATATATATATATATATATATATATAAATATAAAATTTAAAAAATAAAAAAACAACTTCAGTAAACTTAAGATATTGAGTTGAATGAAGTAGCCACATGATACACGCAGCTACTTTAATTTCAATTGTTCTTATTTTAAAGAATTTCTTCATTTAACATTGAAAACTTCTGCCTTCAGTCAGAACTGTGTGTGTGTATATATGTATATATATATATATATATATATATATATATATATATATATATATATATATATATAATATATATATATATATATATATATATATATATATATATATATATATATATATATATATATATATATAAATTTAATTTAAAAAATTTGGTTAAATTCAAAATAAAAATATATATGTATTTTGCTTTTCTTTCTATTTTTGGGTTTATATATATATATATATATAACATACATATGTATGTGTATGATATATATATATATATAATATATATAATATATAAAAAAAAATACAAATATAATAGAAAAAAAATTGCAAAAAATGAGCAAAGGAACCTAAAGTGTCCTGAAAATCCAAAAATGTGACATTACAAATGAGTGATGAGATGAATTGATTTGACTAAATGTCTTTATGATGTTTTACAGTGTACATTGTGCTGTAATACCCTGCAGACATATCTAATTTTGATAATGTTTTTGCTCTTCATGTGAGCATCTGCCATGTAATTGGTGATCTTATAGTTAACTGCCAAAAACTGAAGATAAAAAAGATGCAACTAATCAAAACAAGTGTTGCTGTTGTGTAAGAAGGCACCTCTCACCTTATCTGTGAGTGTGCATTCACTGACAATGACACAACCCTAATCATTTTATGAGCTCCTTCTCATCATTAATAGTCCTGGGAGTAAAAACAATTGCAGGAAGGAGGGGCACCAGAGAGAAAAAAAAATGTGGATGTGCGTATGTCCTTTATGCATCATCTTAAGTGTGCCTTGCATATAAGAACCGTACGTCCATCAGACCTGCTAGTGCTGGCTTTGGTCCACCAGTGGAACTAGGCAAAGACTTCCAGAGTCATTATGTCAGGAGACGAGACCAAGAGTGAAGTTTTCACAGTAACCGAAATGGGAGATGTGGCAGCAGAGAAAGCCACATTTAACACAGACAAGAAGAAATGCTGGTATGAGCTGTATGTGCAGCCCTGCCTGGGTGAGCTGTTTGGGACGAGCCTCTTTGTGTTTGTGGGTTGTGCGTCTGTCGTCGGGAACGTGGGCACTGGTGTCATCCAGCCGGCTTTGGCACATGGACTGGCTCTGGGAGTGCTGATTGCAGTGTTTGGGCAAATTAGGTAAATACTGCTGACATTCACTTTTGTTGTGTGTTTTAAATGCTTGATAATATGTGTTTTTGCTCTATATTGTTTTTCTAAAATATTGCGTATTTTTTGATAGATTGCACTTGTCTTTTAAAATAATGCATGCAACAAAAACTGCATGAATTGATCCATTTGCTTAAAGAGTAACACTGATTTACAGTAATATTTGCCTTAGTGTGCGCCTTTACTGCAATTCAGAAAGCCGAATAGAAGCCTGAATACTTTACTTGAACAAAGCTTTTATTTTATTTATTTCCAGTGACTTATTCAGTCTGATAAAACAAAAGCACACAAAGTCTCATTTACAGATTGTGTTTATCCCGTGTCTGATGGACAGGTGCTACTATCACCATCATTTGAGGGGCACAGAGTAAAGTTCGTTGTGTTTATTGCAGTGGAGGCCACTTTAACCCTGCAGTGTCTCTGAGCGTCTACCTGTGTGGAGGGATGAAGCTGGCTCTGCTGGTGCCTTATGTCGTTTCTCAGATGGCTGGAGGGATGATTGGTGCTGCTTTGACCAAGGTACGAAACCAGTATGGAAGCCCAAGTGTGCCCAATTAAAAAAATGAAAACTATATTAGAATAAAGATTAAAATTCTCGTCCTAAGTCTTAATTGTACATTCAAATTTCAAGATATTGAGTATTACAGATCAAAGTATTAGATTATAAATCAATATTTTGACTTAATAGCTCTTAATTTAGAGTTATAGTGAGCTCAAATGTACATTTGTCATCTCTTAATGTTGAGTTCACAAGTCAAGGTATTTGTGTCCTATTTTTGACCCCTCAAGTTAAGACGTCTCTTCATTTTTTTTCTCATTGTTGGAAGCCCAAAAGCAGGACTTATAAAGTCAACTAATACATAGTTTTGTAACTAATCTGTGACATATTTTCTCGCAATTTTCATTTATTAATATTTTCACCTGAATTCTGACTTACAAATAAACATTACAGATTTTCTAATGATTCATCGCTTTTTAAAAAAAATCAACTGACAACCTCAAAATTTTTCCTCAAGTGAATATTTTTGGCTTAATATTTTAATTCTGACTTTGTAAATTAAAATTTCTCCTATTCTGAACTTGTTAAATCCACATTTTGTCTCATGATTGTACTGGAGTAAAATTGAGATTTCATACCTTCTAGTCTTGATTTAGTTGTCTTCATGTATGTTTTGTGAACTGTGATGTATTTTCTCACAATTTAAATTTTTTCACCTATTGTCTCTAAATTTTGACTTATAGGTAAACATTTTTATTAATTATATCAAGACTCATCTATTAAAACATGAACTTTCTGTCTCAAAAATGTTTACTTAAATCAATAGTTTGACTTAATATTTCCTATTTTTGTCTCAATAAGTCATATTTTTTTCATAATTGTGCCATTATAAATCAAAATTCAGACTCACAATTGTGACCAGTCATTATTTTGACCCATCATGTCAAAATTTAATTCTGTCTTAAGTAACTTTTATCAAGACCCTGTGTTAAGATCTTAATTTCCTGTCATGCTGTTGAAAATTCACTGCAGTCAAGTTCATCATTTAAGTTCCATATTCTATTTTTATTCTGCTTCCAGGCCATGTACCCCTCTAATGTGTATGATGTTTCCCTTGGAGGAGCCTTTAACATAGCCGGTGATCTCGGTAAAACCACGCTGGCAGAAGCAGTAATGACTCTGATCCTCACCTTGGTGGTTTGCATGTCGGCCGTCAACAGCCAGACACGAACGCCGATGGCTCCTTTCTGCATCGGCCTCACTGTGGCAGCCAACATATTTGCTGGGTAAGAAAATCTCAGCGGGAACCAATGGTGTAGCTAAACACGATGATTCTAGATACCAGGAAAGTTGCCCCGAACACTGTGCAATATTTTATTTCTGTGTTTCAGATCACAACTAGGACTGAAATACTGTGATAGCAAAGAAAGCATTTAGTTAGCTGTGTAGTCATCACTTTCAAATGGTAATTAAGGTTGGATGACATTCTTCTGTATGATCAGATAAAACAGAGATCTAACCAAATTATATACAAAATTTAGAATGTAATGAAAATTGAAATGACATTTAAATTGTAATGGTTTAGGAGGTGAGCCGGGGATTTTGTATTGCATTTGGGGGCCTTTTGAAAACAACAGAAATGGTAGAAATGCAAGCAGCAGAGGCTCTGAAATACCAACTTTCAATCCTTAGCATGTGTTAAAATTCCATGTTGCACTGGATCCTACTTTTCCCATGATGCAATATGATTTCACCTAAGTTAATCTGTCAAATCGATGCCCCTTTAAACCATCACATTCTGGCTCTATTCTATTTACAAGTTGGTCACTCGTGTTTTGTGTTTTTCTCTGTTCTTGAAAAGTTACCTGTTCCTTCCAAAATAAAGGTTTCACTGTTGTTCTGCGTCACTCTGATCACCAGCTGTGTTAAACTGCTGTTTTGCGCTGCTTGTTGTTTCAGAGGGATAGTGTCTGGAGCCTGTATGAATCCTGCCCGAGCTTTCGGTCCTGCCGTGGCGTCAAACCACTGGAACCATCACTGGGTTTACTGGGTCGGACCCACATGTGGTGCGCTGCTCACTGCCAGCTTCATCAGGTACGTAAAGTTCAGAACACAGCAGCCATTAAAGGATTCAGGACAGAAAATAAATATTCTTTGGATTTTTTTTTTTTTTTTTTTTTTGCTTTTATTGCCTACATTCTACCCTGTTAACATGTCCATATGTTCCTTTCACATGCTAAAACACATATTATGAGCAATAGCCTAAGCAGTCAACACCATGTCAGAGCATTTCCACCTTGAAACTGTCGGGTACTGATGACAAAAATACAGCTTCTGAGGTTCCATGCATAACAAAAGTAGGAAACCAACCCTGTTAACTTGCAGCTTGGGGCCTTCTGTTTCATTTCTCCTCTTGAGATTCCAATTCTGCACGTCAGTTTGTATCATACATTACAGCTTGTTATTATGTAGCATCAAGTGGTTATACAGTGTTGGAGTGGAGTCATAGAAATGATATTAGAAAGATGCATCAAAGTCATTTTAAGACAGGAAGGGATTATTATTATGGAAAAAATATCTAATACTGATACACAAAAATGCGTTTTAGGGGTATAGGCAATACCGGTATTGAAAATGTTTCTCTGATCACCTTTGCATTGATGGACTGCAAAAAAATAGAATAAAATCAAATAAAATTCCTATTACCTCCCTCACTGCCTGTAGGCACCAAAGTCCTATTATCACATTTATAGCACTTATCCAGGCTGTTTTCTCCTGACTAGATCCTTGCTTGTGTTGTATCTACTCTCAGATGTACGTCGCTTTGGATAAAAACTCCTGATAAATGAAACTGTAGAATTGTGTTTCTATTGTAGCTTGGTGTACTTTACCTCCCTTGTGTGGAATCAGATTGCACTTCAGGTTGATAACGTAGTCCTCAGTGCAGCTGAATGCAGCGTTGATAAATGGCGACGCAGCAATAGGAAAAAACATAAATAAAGAACACAAAGATGGCTTCTTTACAACTCACACTCCTGGAATGTCACGAGTGCAGCCGACTGTCTTATGTAGATAAACACGTGTACAGATAAGGTGCTGATTGTAATCTGCAAAATGAATGTGTCTCAATCAATTGGCTAGATCATTTTTCATTGGACTTCAGTCTAACAGGAGAGGAACCTGAGCTCCACCCAGTGAGCTTTAGCGTTGTTACAGTCTGATCTCTTACCCACTTGGTTGCATTAGCTCAGACAGGCTATTGTAAACAGTAAAATATACTTTTCATACTTCATACACAGGAGCAAAACCCACAGACCTAGGACTGATGGCGCTATTTGGAGTCAATTTGTTATTGTTTGTATTCACATTGGTGTGTGTTTGTGGTAATTTCATACCTTTTGTAGTCATTTCAAGTCTCTGTAGCCATTTTGTGCCATTTGGTGGCAGTTTTGCATTTGACCTTAGTTATTTTTTGCTTTTCTTTAGTTAAATTTGGCAGGGTGAAGTAGCATTTCACATCTTGTATGACAATTTAGTAGCTGGTAAGACTCTTCTTTCCTGTTCAGGAGTGATCCATCAATGTTCTTAAACAATATTAGGGCTATTCACTTATTGAAGTGTCGCTCTTCCAGGTTGCTTCTCGGTGATCAGAAAACTCGAGTGGTGCTGAAATGAGAGCGGGAGAACATCCCAACTGACCCGACGACAGCTTTTCCATCTGAATGTTCCTGCATCAGTCAACAGTGAGACTGCAATGTCCAAATTTCTCTGACAGACATACTTCTCATTGGACTTCTCTTTGGATCAGCTACAATTGTTACATTCTTTTGTATTCATAGTTTGGGGCAAAGTCCCGAACGGAAAATCACACCTAAATAGTTTTATTACATCAAATATGGTACAAGGATAGGGTGCTATGCGACACAGTAAAGCTAGATTAGAATCATAAAGCGGCGCCTTTGATCAAATTAAACACGGCTCTGCTTGCCGCGTTCGTTAAAGTGACGGTCTTCCAAGAGCAGCCAAAATGTGCACATACGTGTTGAAAAATGGATGTTGATGATTGTTGCGAAGAGGAACCCTCAGCCTTGTAAGTTGTTTTTGTCCGACATTTTCTACATTAAAGATGTGTTATAACAAAAATACAGGCCTGGATAGAATCATACAACTACAGGAATGACATGCAAAACATATTGCCTTATTTAATGTCAGGAAGTATTATCCTAAGTATAAAAAATATAATTGCACCTTATGCAGAAATATGTGTCATAGCTTAGTGTTGTATGATATACATTGTATACTGGCTTATCATTATTGATGATTAATCAAATCTAGGGCCTTTAATTGAGTGATACAAACATTAAAGAAAAGAAACTGACTGTAGAATAAGAGTACAACTTTTTTCTTTTTTTTTCTTCATTGTGCTTTTGTTTAAGAAGCATCAATTCACAATGCGTCAATACTAAACTTCAAATATCACATAGGAATGAAACTAAATACAGCACATCCTCTTTTAAATGAAAAAAAAGTCTGAAATTTCGTACGAGAAATACTAAATCACTATTTTATGGGAGGGAGGAAAGAAAGAAAGAGACAAGAGATGTTACCAGTATATCAATTAATTTTTTCTACAATAACAATAAGAAGAAGAGGAATAAGGAAGTACAGGCATCAGTAGAAATACTCATCTCTTTCACTTTTGTGAATTAACCCTCGTGTCGTCCTGCGGGTCAAAATTGACCCATTTTAAAGCTTGAAAATATGGAGAAAAAATATATACATTTTCACAGTGAAACTTCTGATGTCCACATTTTCAACATTTTTGGGAAACCTTTGAACATTTTTTGGTGAAAAAAAAGAAATGTTAAGAGAAGAAGAGAATATTAGAAATTTTACTGATATATATGTAATCACTTTAGATATTTTTAGGATTTTTTTGGAAGATTTTTTACTCATTTTTTGGAAAATATTTACAAGAATTTTCTTGTAAAATTTGGGGGATGTTAAATCCAAGTGGCGACCTTTTTTTCTTGGACAGGCAGTGTGTAAAGAATCTGTACATATTATCATATCAATCGCTGGAAGATGTGAATAGACCTCTGGGAATAAACGATACAGCACGTACGGCTAGTCCTTATAATGACTGAGATGAGAGCTTACAGGTAAAGGTAAGGGCCTCATAGGGTAGAGGTACATACACAGCAATGGAAAAGCATTGCAATACAAGCAAAGGTTGCATCCAAAATGTCACTTCAGTTAAATTTCTACCAAAGTGTTATTACCTACAAGCTTTAAAAGTAAACCTACTACATCTGATAACAAAAATTATTGTTATATGGCATTACTAGACTGTTTTAATGACGCATCATAGTTGGAGCAGCACTAAAGCATTAGAGCAGGCCAAACTACTTTTAACTGTTTCATCTATGGTTGGATTTGAAATAAAGTTCAGATACACAAATCTGACGTTGCTCGAGTGATTTTTATCATTAAATTTGACCTCTTTGTGCATCAGACACATTAAAATGGAGAAACCAGTGATTTTTTGTGAGGGAAAAATAATTGGTCTAATCTCAAACTGTGTGCTGGATTTTGTGTGCATTTGAATGTAAATCTGCATCTAAAGACCAACTTGTCAATATACCTGTCAAATAGATGGAAAATGTACAATATTTCCCAGGAAACAGCAGCAGAGTAGAAGCATAAAGCACCATTAAATTGAAATAAATCATGCTTAAATACAGTACTGGGCAAATTTACTTGTTTACTTTGGTAAATTATGTAAAAATGTGATATAGTCTGTGTTCACTCGAGTAACAGCAGAGGACACTTAGACATTGACCCATATGAGCTATTGCAAAGTCATTATCCCAGCTTAGTCTTATCTATATAGGCTACTGGTGGTTACCATAGGTTTGACTGGGAATCCATGTAAAGCAAAGACGATGATCATGACAATTAAATAAACTCTGCAAACCCTAGATGAACTCGCTAACTTCGGACCTGCCTTGAACCTTAAGTCCAGCTTTGAGCCTTATCATCCCTCAAAGGTCACACTGATGGCTCCTTGGAGGTCTGGCCAAACCGGGCCTCAAAGAGTCGCACCGGTCTGGGCGGGGATAGCGTGTATATTGAGTCGCAGAATATCCGTCACCTTTATAGTTTTACGACCTGTGATGCAATTTGAGTTCAGTGTGCCAATTTCAGGTGATGATTATAAATAACTCCAGCGCCTCGACCGCAGACTGGTTCGGCTGTAGGTGCTGCAGGGGACAGACGGAGAGGAAACCAGACAAGAAAGCAAGGCAGCTGCAATGGGAGTCGAGAAAATGGAAATGGAGGATACGGATTCTACTCTGATGGAGAATGGCAAGAGGCCGCCTGCGCCCAAACCTCCCAACAAATATGAGAAACTCTACCAGCCGTGCTTGGCTGAAATCGTGGGCACCATGTTCTTCGTTTTCATCGGCTGCGTGTCCGTCATCGAGAACCTTCCGTCAACTGGACGCCTGCAGCCTGCTCTGGTGCACGGATTGGCTGTGGCGGTGATGGTGGCTGTTATGGACAACATCAGGTAAACTGAGTCCGGTTCTCTGCATTTACAGTTTGCTTCTTTACTCGTGTGTGTACGTTTTATACGTGAGCCAGTCAGATATTTAGCAGAATTTTGAGTGGAAATTGTCTTTTGAAGTTTGCCTTCGTTGCTTCTTTCAATCCTTCCAGTGGCTCCCATTTCAACCCTCCCTTCACTATTGCCATCTACCTGTGCGGAGGTATGGAGCTGATGATGGTGGGGCCCTACCTGGTCAGCCAGCTGATTGGAGGAGTGCTGGGAGCAGGAATGGCAAAGGTCAGCTTAAAACGGCTTCCTCAAAAGATTCTGCATGTTTGAGCGCTTCTGTAGGTGCACACTTTATTGAACCTTTATTTAACCACATAAAACCCCATTGAAATCAGGATCTCTTTCACTAGGGCGACCTGTCACCTTTCACCTCCTTGTAGAACAATTGCAAGGAGGCGAAAGTATGAGTTAAAACATACAATTTTGAAGGTGCAAAAGTGTTCTACAATAAAAAAATAAAGGAACGTAAGGCATAGCGGCTGTT
Organism: Amphiprion clarkii; assembly: GCA_027123335.1. Taxonomy (NCBI): domain Eukaryota; kingdom Metazoa; phylum Chordata; class Actinopteri; family Pomacentridae; genus Amphiprion; species Amphiprion clarkii. The sequence continues at coordinate 20,495,057 of CM049586.1, read as the reverse complement.
TGTTCTTTGTAATAAAGTGCACAAATAGGGAGGAACTAAGCCTAAAAGAGCCTTATAAATTAGTCAGCCAATGTGTCTATCTGCGTGCACTCAAGGAAGGCAAGTCCGATTTAAAATACAACTCACAATGGTGGGTGAGACGACTACAGTCAGTAACATATCTTAGTGCTGAGTGAAGAACGGTGTCCATCGACTGGAGACTTTTGGATGCAGCACTTGAATAAAGCACGTCTCCATAATCAGTTATGGGCAAGAAGGTCGCTGTCACTAATTTCTTTCTGACTCTGAAAGAGAAGCAGGTTTTATTTCTGAAAAAGAACCCAAGCTTCACCCTAAGTTTAGTGACCAAGTTGTTAATATGTCCTGATTAAGAATAAAACCCAAATACTTGTAATTTAAAACCAGCTCTATAGGTTTTCCTTTTGATGTTACAATATTTGGAATGTTCTGTGGTAACACCCTTGTATGAGAGAAAACCATGAGCTTGGCTTTGGCTTTGTTAAAACCACTTTAAGATTATATTAATGAGACTGGATGACATTAAAAGCAGCTTGTAAAAACTCAAAAGCCCAAGTGAGTGAGGATGAACAGCAATAAATAATGGTGTCGTCTGCATAAAAACGATACATTATATTTGTCAAGTTGTTACACTTGTGCACCACCGCCCATGTTTCACAGCTGATGACCCCTCCAGACCGCTACCGCAACGCCACAGGAGCAGCTTTTGACATTCTCAAGTCAGATGAGCACCTGTACAGGGCCCTTTTTGGCGAGGTGGCCATGACCTGCCTGGTGACCATGGTGGTGCTGCTGGTGGCGGTCAACGGCAAGACCAAAACCCCGCTGGCTCCGTTCCTGGTGGGCTGTACGGTCATCATCAACGTCCTGGCAGGGTGAGATAAAAGGGCGACGAGCGGGACACATCAGACGCGATAGCTGATTATTGCAGGGCTATTGTTACTGTTAAACATTTACACGGAAAAAGCTGCCAGCTGATAACTAGAGAGATTTATTTCAGTGTCAACATTTTCCCAAGAAAAGCTGTTTTCAGGCATTCCAAATGTGGAGACAGCAGCTAAAAAAATAGATGACAATTAATGAGAAAGAGTTTAGATAGATGTTTTTATTCGCATATATGTATACTTTAGAGGAAAAGTAGCAGTTATCTTCATTCTGCTTAATTTATTTAGGTATTTTTGTACATTTAAAAAAACATTTGTATAATAAAGGCTTAAATAAAAATTAGAAGCAAAATCCTATACTCCGCAATAATATTAAGATTATTGCTAGATTATATATGTTCTGTATTATTATAATACATATGTGTGTTTGTAGGTGAATTTTTTTAATTTCAATAGAATTTTAATGCATTTAGTAATTTTTAAACATTCATGTTTAAATGTTTAAATAATCAAATTATTTACAAATACATGATGACAATTCATGTCAGTTTTTGTCTTTAAAATTGTTATTTTTAAAATATATAGAATTTTTAGAATTCTTGATTTTCAAATTCTGAAATTATTTTCTTTTAAAATAATTCCAAAAATGTTGCAAAATGCTTAATACATAAACTAAAGTCTTATAATACATAAAATAAAGATAATTAGATGATATGTGCATTGCAATATTATTATCATTATTACATAGATGTGTATTTATGTGCAATCTTGTTTTTTTTAACATTAACATTTAGTACAACATGTTGTACTAAATGTAAGATTTTAAAACCGTAATTAAGACTGCATTTTTCAGCACACAAACGTAAGTTGTGCGTAAATTCAGTTATAACCGTGCGTAAAAGTGCGCACAAGAATCGCAGGATAACCGAAATGTAGAAGTAATTGCTCATATTATGTGCAAATTTTCCTTTTTGTGACCGCAGGGCTGACGTATCAGGAACGTGTCTGAACCCTGCCAGAGCTTTCGGTCCAGCTCTGATGACCAACTACTGGTCCTACCACTGGGTGTACTGGGTGGGACCCATCTGTGGAGGAGTGGTGGCCGCGGCTCTGCTCAGGTAAGAGGAGCAGCTCATGGCTCAGTGTTGCTGTTGGATAAATAAATGAAAGGACAGGAGTGACAGCGACAGTCTCACTCTGTCTCTCTTCTGTTTCAGGGTCATCCTCGGTGATAATAAGTTACGAGTCGTTATGAAATCATAACAGCTTTGCTGAATCATGTAAAGTCATGTGGTCTGTTTGATGATATCGTTGTTGTTTTTTTTCTCTCCTGTCGGTTCATTTTATGGGTGGATGTTTTATTTTTCAGTGTCAAAATAAAGACAAAATGGATAAAGGATCGTTTTTAAAAAGTTTTTAACTGTAAATGTTGCTGTTATTTCACTGGTTGGCCCTGTTTTGCTACTTTATAGAAAAGTAAAATCACAGAAAAGGGTATTAATTTACATGCCAATTTCAATAAATAAATAATAATAACAAAAATATGTTTTTTTCAAGTGGTAATTCTTTCTTTTAGCACTCCTGGCTGTATAATCACACCACTTTACTGTATTTAAACGAAAAAGCGAAGTATGAATGAAGAAAAAGCGTCTATATTACGAACTGGAAGATGGTATATAATTTGTGAAACCCTTATTTCACTTATTTTCATTGTTAAACTACCTAAAAAGGGATTAATTTACACGTTAACTGAAAAAAACAATTTAGAATAAGTCAAAACTGTCATAATTTATGTATTTTGACAAATAGTTATCCATTCTTTCACTATATGTAAAAATGCAGATGCTTTACTGTATTTAAATCATCTAAAATGTAACTATTTTACAGCTATTTGCTGTTCTTTCTTTCTTTCTTTTTCAGTTTTAAACGTTAAACTATTTCTCACTAATTTGTTTTGTGTGGGTGTGGACCAGTGCGCAAACGACAAAACATCTCATCGGTAGACATAGAACACATAGACACAGCAGTTTCAGATTTTCTTATTTTGCAGTTTATTCATTTTCTTGTCACCACGAGTGTGTGTGGTCGTGTGTGGCAGGCTGCATTCTTCACTGCTGACGGCTCAACGGTACTTGTCAGAGAGAGCCAGGGCCAGGCAACTCAGGAATTTGTCGGTGGCGACGTGAGCCTCTGGGGTGAAATCTTTGGGGAACAGAGTGGCGACCACCACCATTATGCAGTGGCCCAGGAGCTGTAGAAAGAGGACACGAGTTTATAGGACATACAAAGTGTGCACTGCAAAAATCATGTCAACCTATTGGAAAATTGGAAACGTGTCTTGGAAAGAAAGAAATTTGTGCGTAAAACCATGCGTAAAAGTGCGCACAAGTCATTGTGCTGTGATAATCTCAGTTTATGACTGACATCAAGATATTATAATGTAGAAGTCTCACCTTGAAGTTATTTGGGTCAACCCTCAGCTGGAAGGCGTGCAGCTCACTGAGGTCCAGCAGGCCGGCGGTAAGGTCATCGATCTTGGAAACAGCCAAAGCCACTCCACCCATGACCTTCTTTCCGTGGGCCTTCACGGGGCCAGAGCCGTAGCTCAAATCAGACCAATGGGAGAAGTAGGTCTTAGTTTGCGGATACACGCTGAGCATCCTGTGGAAATAGAGAAGTTGATGAGTGGGTCTCAGGTTTCGGGGAAACCAAAGTTTTTTTTAACGCGCTCCAGTGGCGCAATCGGTCAGCGCGCGGTACTTATAAGACAGTAATCAGCCGAGTGATGCCGAGGTTGTGAGTTCGAGCCTCACCTGGAGCATTTTGGATTGTCGACAAGAATCAGAACACTCTCCAGACAAAAAAAAAACAAAACCTATGTAGGTTTCCGAGTAATTAAAGTGTTTGGTAATGTGTTACATTTCTCTAATTAGGCAAATTATGCGTAAAATTTTGATTCCAGCGACAAACAGGAAGGACTACTTAAATTACGCAGTTGTTTATGTTTGTAAACTGGAATCAATTGACTTTGTTGATCTAGAACAGCTTCAGCTATGAAGCTACTATTAGTTTTACTTTTTTCCCTTCTTCTAGTGATCAAATTTTCATTATTACTATGCTTTAGGGAAACATCATTTTGGAAATCTTGGCGTCATCTTCTGCCTGGCGCCAGTCAAACTGCTCAGCTGCAAAACAACACGTCATAAAACTGAACATTAACTTACTATGTGGATAAATGTGACACTCACCTGCCCAGAGCATCAGCCCCGATGGCATCAGCGGACTTGGAGATTTTGCCCCAAAGGGCCTTGACGGCAGCCTTGTCCTTGTCAGTCAAACTCATGTTGGCTCGGTTCTCACTCCACCTGAATGGTGATGCCAGGTTAGCCTGAAGCTCTACTTAAATTCAGTTGGCCCACATAGTCACACCCACGGGAATTCACGCCAAGTTGGGTCCACTGACGCAGATAGGACCCTTGCAGTGGCCGGATGCCAGCAGGAGATGGAATCAGTTGGCAGAAACGTTGGCATGTACTCATAATTTGAAGCACGTGGCCACATTCTGGGGTTATGATATGCTGGTTAGAAGTTAATGATGAGGAGAAGATCTCACCCGGAGGCGTGGGAGGACATCTCAGGTCACAGAGTCAGGCGGGGTGAAATCAGCTGGAGAAACTGCGAGAGCGCGTCCGAGTGGATGATGTGCATTTAATACGAACAAAACAGACAGAAAAACTAGTCATACTAGTTTCAAACACTTGTATTAATAGATATATAAGAGTTTATTTCAAATTTCATATTCCATTTAATAAAAGTTTTGAGATATGCGTTAGTGTATCTTGCCTCGCCCTGAACTTAAGGTCATAGAAAAATGGTGCATTTTCGGAACACAATCACCATTTATTTATTTGTGAATGAATTTCGTAAAATCATAAGGTTATTTCAAAATAGAATTCTATCAGAATTTTAGTGTATATCATTTTAAATGTAATTTTATAAACACAAAAAGAATAGCATTTACGATAATTTTCATATAAATCTAGACAATGTGTGTCTAAAAATTATTTTCCTAATGTATACAGTCAATTACAATATTACACTGAATTGGAATTTTTATATTTGTGTGTGTGTGGGTGTGTGTGTGTGTGTGTGTGGGTGTTTGTGTTTGTGTATGTGTGGCACAGACAAAGAAGGATCTGGGTATATATATATATATATATATATATATATATGTATGTGCTTTATTTTCATGACTTTGAAACTTGTAGGTGCTTATTTGCCAACTTGGATATCACTGAAGTAGAGTTCAGAAGTTCAGTATTGCTGTTCAGGTTCATTTAGATTTTTTAATTCTTATTATTTTTTAGATTTTATTTTTGCATTTCATACAGGGAAATACAACAGAACTAGGCCTTGTGTGAGAACCTTTTTGGTGTATTTTCAATATTCTTTTGCATCTTATGAAAACACAGAGACAGAGAAAATATGGTATGAAAGGTCATTTAAGGTCATCTGTTGCAAGGAATCACATGAAGTATGCATGGGCCTTCTACGTTTTTATAACAAGACATTAGAAAAAAAAGGTACTTCGACCTGCAGCAGCCTGCAAACAGTGGAGTATTTATTTCCTTAAAAATACAATAAATATCTTGTCACGTTGCAGCTGTGCAGCTGACTTATAAGAGTTATGAGTGCCTGTTTTGTTTTGTTTTTTTTAAATATTTTATTTTTGCACTTTTTTTGGACAAATTTTATTTGAAAATGCATTTTTGCTGGTGTCATGATTTGGTTTCCTGTCAAAGGGAGAAGCTTTATCAACGACTTCTGGTAATTTTTTAATCAAACCGCTGTAGATGTGGGCACCGGGTGGCTGGGTGGAGGGTGGAGGGGGCGCTGCTGCAGATAACACCGGTGTGGTTTTACAGATAACACTGAGGGGAAGGAACGCTTGGCAAGAAGGCAAAATTGAGTTTATTCGATGACCTGTGCAATAAAACCAAATACACCAAAGCAGTTTTCATTTTCTTTTTTTGAAACTTAAAAACAAAAAAACAAAAAAAAAACAAAACTAATTTTAAGAACTTTGTATTACATTATATGCCGCAATTAGATCATTTTTATATTTGGAAATATACTTGAAATTTATTCAGCTGTGTGGATCCTTAAACTGTTTATTCCTTTATTCTTCAAGCATTCACTTTAGTATTTTCTGAATAAAAAACATGACAGATTCTGAGCAAGTTTCTGGTTTTATTACCAGCCAGTGCATTTTCTTGAATAAACTCTGCGTAATAACCTCTAATCCTGTATACACCATATATGTACTGCTTACACTGTTCATACTGTTAATACAGTTTATTCTATCCATACTATTTGCACTATTCATACCACTATTTAGCTCTACCTGTAGATTTAGATCATCTATTTTATTTGTTTCCATATTTCTGCACTACCAGGCAAAAGTTTGGACACACCTTCTCATTCAAAGGTTGTTATTTAATTATTTTATACATTGTAGATTAATACTGAAGACATCAAAACTATAAAAGAATGCATATGGAACTATGTTGTATGTAAACAAAAAAGTGTTAATCTTGAGTATTAGTCTACAATGTAGGAAATTATACACATAAATAAAAATCAATGAATGAGAAGGTGTGTCCAAACCTTTGACTGGTAGCTTATACATTCATTTATTAGTGTTTATTGATAGATGTCCACACTGTTAATTCTGTCCAAAAAAAAATCAAATAATGCACTTTGCTGCTGCTTGTGCACTTCCAGTTAGAACTGCATTTCTGTGTCTCACTACTTGTTGTCTATACAGTGATAATAAATCTTAATCTAAAAAAAAAACAAAAAAAAAAACAACAAACCAATAAAGACTTTAGTTCAGTAGTTTAGAATGAAATTGTTCTCCTGATTGATGAAAAGGCCCACAGAGCAGCTGAAATTAGGTAAAAGGTGCAGAATAAACACAAAATTGTGGAACTGCATTGCAACAGCTGGTGCAGTTTCTTCTATATGACCTAAATGAAATGTTCTGTGCCCTAACAAGACCTCACCTAAAGCTTCTGACTCTTCTTTCATTAAACTTCCTCCAATAAATGCTTAAATTGATTAATTACCAGTTTGCCTCCTCTGATAGAGGATTGAGACTTAAACTCAATGTATGGCATTGCTAGAAATGCTTAAGATTATTAAGCCAATATCAAAAACATTCCAGAAGCTTCTGGAGAAGTCTTGAGTTTATCTCCAACTCTTCATCTGCAGCCTATCACGACCGTCTGCTTCAGGGCGGGGGGAGTTTTGAGACGTTTAAATAGACGAGAGTCGAGCTGGACAACTATTCAGTCTTTTCTTTTCAAGCCTGAACAAAAAAGAAATCAAGAGCCAACATGGTTGAGTGGACTGAGCAGGAGCGCAGCATCATCACTGGCATCTTTGCCAACCTGGACTACGACGACGTCGGCGCCAAGGCTCTGTGCAGGTACTGAAAAGCTCTCTTCTCCTACCTCCATCCTCCTCTGCTTGTGACCTGCTGGCAACTCAGCTGTCTGTTTCCCTCCTGCAGGTGTCTGATCGTCTACCCCTGGACTCAGAGGTACTTCGGTGCCTTCGGCAACCTGTACAATGCCGAGGCCATCAAGACCAACCCGAACATCGCAGCCCACGGAGTGAAGATCCTGCACGGTCTGGACAGGGCTGTGAAGAACATGGACAACATCAAGGCCACCTATGCCGAGCTGAGCGTCCTGCACTCCGAGAAGCTGCACGTCGACCCCGACAACTTCAAGGTAAAAAAGAAAAAATCCTCATCTTGCATTTCACTTTTTGAATGCAAAAGCCTTTACGTAGCAGTCACTTTACACAAAAATGAAGGACTTTACTGTCATATGTAAACATCACACAGAAAACAGCTGCAAACCAACATTTAGACAAATATTCCTTAAAACGTCTATTGTAGTGCCAAATGACAAAAAATAAATAAATGCATAAAACACAGATATGAAAGGCATGTAACGTTTGATTTTTCTTCCCACAGCTCCTGTCTGACTGCCTGACCATCGTCATTGCTGCAAGGTTGGGCAACGCCTTCACTCCTGAGACTCAGGCCGCCTGGCAGAAGTTCCTGGCCGTGGTGGTGTCCGCTCTGGGAAGGCAGTACCACTAGATCCTTCGCACTTGGCTACTAGGAGGAGCTCTAACGTTCGTTTACATCTGTTATGAGTCTCCTGAATAAAGAAAATTAAATAAAAGCCCACTGAAGCAAAATTAATTTGAAGTTCTGATTTTCATTTTTACGCGTGCGTAATTACGCACCGCCATTCAAGGCTCTTATTTGTATTTTCGTGCATGCGTAATTACGCACAGCTGTATGATAGATTGGATGTTTGTTAATGATAGAAAAGGATGTAAACTGCAAGCTGACAAGAAGTCGACATAATAAACATTCAGTGAGATCCAAACTAAGGCAGGCTACATCCAGTAATATATACTAAAGTCACAGCGACTAATATGAGCGACTAATAGAAAGCATAATGTGGTACTTTTATGATATTAGAATGGTGTCAGCTGAGGAAGAAGTGGATTTCTTGGGTCTTGTTTTTCTGAGTAGGACTTGAACACCTCCAATTTCTGCAGGACTGCAGTTCAAAAGAAGAACTCGAAGCTCCTGATGCCTCAGTTTGTCACATCTTTTACTAACATTATTTGCAAAATCAATGCAATTCATGATATTCGCATTATGGAATAATACATATTGCATTATGGAATAATCAAATGGGTTAAACAAACCAAAATCCAAAATGGGTGTTTGATCTTGATGACAGCTTTATGCACTATTGCCAATACTTTAAACAACTTCATGAAACAATTTTTTGCTCAGATTATGTGTTTTTTCATAGCTTTATTGAAATTATTTTTTTTTGCAAGACTTTAGAGAACAACTTTTTAAATGATAGGCGTGTCCTAACGGTTTGCGGATGCTGTATATAGAAATTCTAACTTGAAACGCGTATCATGTAAAACCAGAGCTGCAGCTGTGCCCTTTTGGCCCCGCCCACCACACAGGCCCCGCCCACACCATTCGATCCTCATACTTTACCTCCATCACCTCCCTCACAGAAGCTAGCACTGCTGAGGAATGGTGCAACTGCTTGGTTAATTTAGCAGATGGTTCTAATTGGATGAACTAGTTACAGTAGACGTGGGCATCCTACGGCCCGCGGGCCACATCCGGCCCGTCGGATGACCCTGACTGGCCCGTATGAGGTCACTGGAAAATATTTAAAGTCAATCATCGCAATACATGCAAGCAATACGCCCGCACTGCTTTTATTTTGAAAGATCTGCCAAGTTAACGTTTTTTCGCGCGTGCTTTCCGTACTTAGCATAAGGTTTATGCGCTGATTGGTTTGTTTGTTAGCTTCAGCCCGGGAACATGTCAGCTAACGGCACAAAAAGAAAGATTGATTCTGAATGCAGAGTTTTTAACAAAGCATGGACTTCCAAGTATTTCTCCACTGAAATCAGAGGTAAATCTGTGTGTCTAGTTTGTGGCGAACAGATCGCGCTGCTCAAGGATTATAATCTGAATCGACATTACGAGACCAAACATGCGGAGAAGTACAAACATTTGATGCAGAGCGGGGAGGATATCTGAAGGTTTGCTAGCTAAACTGCTAAAGCAGCAATGACTTTGTTTTACCAAAGCTCGCATCAAGGGATGCAGCAGTCAAGACGAGTTTTCTAATATCCTACAAAATCGCCAAAAACAGTAAGCCATTCTCTGATGGAGAGTTTATAAAAGAATGTCTGGTGGACTCTGCAGTGTTTATGTGCCCGGAGAAGAAAGGAGCGCTCGTTAATGTGACCCTTTGGAGGCGAACCGTAACGAGGCGGGTGGAGAGCAGCGCCGAAAATCTGGAGCTTCAGCTGCACAACAAAGTGGACGATTTTGACGTTTTCTCCTTGGCTCTGGACGAGAGCTGTGATGTCCGTGACACAGCCCAGTTACTCATCTTTGTACGTGGACTAACAGAAACCTTTGAGATGACGGAGGAGCCGGCAGCTGTGCAGCAAATGAAAGGAACCACGACGGTGAGTAATTTGTTCACAGAGGTAAATACACGCATGAACAAGCTGGGACTGAAATGGGAGAATTTGGTTGGTGTTACAACTGATGGCTGTCCAAATTTGACAGGGAAAAATGTTGGACTTTTGAAACGGATGCAAGATAAAGTGACTGAAATAAATCCAGAACAGAAACTGATATTTTTGCATTGTATTATACATCAGGAGGCGCTGTGTAAGTCAGTACTAAAAATCAACCACGTGACTGATGTTGTAGCTAAAGTAGTTAACTTCATCAGGGTAAGAGCATTGAATTACAGTTTGTTGTCTTTTTGGAGGAGATGAGAGTGAACATGGTGACCTTGGTTACCAGACAGCTGTCAGATGGATCAGCCTGGGCAAGGTGCTTAAACGAGTTTGGGATCTGAGAGCAGAGATTCAAGACTTGGGCATTGTACATCATTGTATTGTGTAATTTACTGTTTTTATTGAGATATATTGAACATTGCTCCAAGTGTAGTGGGGAACTGTTGTCTTTCTTTATGCTTCACAGTCATCTTAATGTAGATTTAGAAAAACTGACAACACCTCATAGCGTTCATGATGAACAAAAACTGACATGATAAGGCAAGTTTCAAATCTCTGCCAGCTGATGGTCACATTGTTGTGGAATAAATTCTGAGTTATGGCGTACTTACTTCGTTTGTAAAAACAGTGACTGCTGAAAAATAATTAAAGCACTTGGAAGATCAGTTTCACATTTTAAGTATGTCTTTATGATAGTAAATATCTACAACTCAATAGGCAGCAATCATAGTTTGAATGACAAAACAAAATCTTTTTAAGTGTACTGGTCCGGCCCTTAACAACCGTCAAAGTTTCTCATGTGGCCCCGTATGAAAATTAATTGCCCACCCCTGGTTTTCACTGTAAATCATTTTAAGTCTGTTCAACTTAGAAATGCCGACTTGAAAATGTAATTTGAGTGCACTTCGGTTGATTGTTTCATTCAAAGTCATCCTATGAGTTGTGAAAGTGTAACGCTAGCTGAGTTAAATTAACAAACAGAACAAAAGATAACAAGCTCCTTAAACTCAAGATAAGTTAAATTAACCAGTCACAGTTGTTTATTATTATCAGTTTACTTTTGCAAACAGGTTTCGTTCAGCACCAGAGACAGCGCTCAATTCCCCAGTTCTTTGTTTTGATCACGTCCAACAGCTCTCTGTTTACGACTGACACAGTAGATAGGCTCAGTCATGTACTGTATAGTTCTGATGGTGTCCTCAATGCTGATCCGCAAAAACATTATGTTTGTTTTTTGTTAATTATTAGTAATCTTACATTGAGCTTTGGAGTAAAGAGCATGTGTGGAGTTCCAAAATAAAACCAACAAAACAGCAAAATACCTGATGACTAAATTAAATTCCTTTTTGTCTTGGAACAGTTGTGCACAGAAAAAGTGAAAAGCATGTGCTACATTCGCCAAGTTTTAATGTCGATATTTTAAAAGTCATTTTTTGGCCTTTTTTTGGCTGTATTAGACAGGTTAGTCGAGAGGTAGACAGGAAAATAAGGTGAAAACCTGCAGCAAAGGCCAAGCTTTGGGATCAAAGCTGTTGTGCACGCTGGCTCACGGTTTAACACACTTTATTAGTGTGTAATAATATGAGTTGTTTTAAGCTACTTCCTGACCTTAGCAACAGCTTTGAAAAAAAAAAACAATCTCACCGCAAGCCTCATCTGCAAATTTTCCAACATTTCATATCATCCTCATCAGTAGGTGGAATTTGTCTCATTCTCATCAAAAAGTGCAAATTTCCATTAACAAAACAAAAAACAAAGAAAAGTTTAAAAGCTGAGATTCACATTACATGTTGCCATTGATTGATGCTGTCCAATAGGATGCATTCTGTTCAAAACATACAAGCTTTACCCTTTTTTACCCTTTTGCAAAGACCAGCTAAATGATTTTTTTTGGCCAAACACGTTAGGAGTTTCCATTGATGCTGATAGGGTTGGGAAGTTTTTTTTCAATCCCAGAAACAGCACCAAATGTATTTGAAGTGTATTTAAGTGGTACAGATAACAGTGAAATTCAGAACCATAGACAGCTCCCTATTCTGTGACATTAAATTACGCCCATATTTCAAAGAATTTTTTTTTTTTTTTGTAGAGGCACAGACATCAACATTAGACAGGGCTTTGTAGTTGCTGACATATTTGGAATTTAATGATTAAATACATGTAAAAGTTAAAAAGAAGCCTTCAAAACCTGAGTCACACCACACAAAACAGCAAAAGACAGCGTGATATTGTGATGTAAAGGATAAAGTTGACACAAAAATGAAATATGATAATAGAAATAACTTTAACTGTAAGTTAAAGTTAATATACATGCAAAAACCACAGATTTGGTCCTTTAGAACTTTATATGATAATGTAGCAGCACAAAGAGAAACATGTTAATTGCACATTTATTATTACAAAACATTACATGATAACAACAGTTACACTTAAATAAATAAATAAATATTAATAAATAGCACATTTTTCACATACTTCTAATGTGGTTGAGTCTTATCTGTATTTCTCAGCGAGCACAGCGGCAAAAGCTGACAGGAACTTGTCCATTGCAGCGTGTGCAGTTGGTGTGAAGTCTTCTCCCATGTGACAGGCCAGAGCGACAAGCATACAGTGTGAGAACAGCTGCAGGGGGATAAAATGTGTTATTAGCAAAGAAATAACAACAACAAGTGATGTATTGGATTCCAGTTATGTGCCAGTATTCGAAAAATCATCAACCTGTTTCAATCAAGTCAAGATTTTGACTTCCTGAAACAAACTTGCAATACATGCAGCAACAGTTATCTCTGTTTTGATTCATTTTCTTAAATTGTTCTGCAGAAAATATCATTCATTGCTTTCCATATACTGCGAAAACTATCCAAATATTTTCCACATATTTACTTCATATGCCATTATGTTGTACATTTTTGTCTTCCATATAAACTCACCCGGCATTTTATTAATGATGCTTAGCTAAAACCAACACATCCAACAGCCCTGCAATGAATCCCACTGCAGTGAAGGCTCAGTTTGAGGTGTCATTGAGCTGTAATGCATTAGAATGAGCTGTGTTTATGTTATTTGTCCAACCCTCAGTGATATAAATGGAGAAAATAATAGTGTATGTTTGAGTTAGCAAGGTGTACCCAGTAAAACTCCTACTATATGGAAGACAAAAATGGACAAAAATGTACTCATGTGGGTATAAATAAAAGCAATATTTGGTATTTTCTGCAGAGCATGGCAAATTTGCTTCACTTAATGCAATAGATGTGACTATACTGTATTGAAAATATATGCTGTATATACACTGGAACTGCAGCTGAACACGGGAGCCACTCCTAACTTCAGGAAAGGCACCTTGAAGTTGGTTGGGTCTATCCGAAGCTGGTAGGCGTGGAAGGTTTGCAGAGGAGCCAGAGTGACTGTCAGCTGACTGATATCTTTGGCTGCCTCCACTATGGCCAGGACTATCTTCTTCCCGTGAGAGAGCAGGTGTGGAGAGCCGGGACGGATGTCTACGTGGGAAAAGTACGTCTTGCTGCCTGGATAGGAGGCGAACATCCTGTGGAAGAAGGGAGCAACGAGATTAATTAATTCGATTAGTAGTGAACTGTTAAATAATGAGCAACTATTCTCATAATTAATGAACTAGTTTGAGTAATTTTAAGACGAAAACTAAAAATTTGCGCATTTCATTTTTTCAAATTTGGATATATTCTGGTTTATTAGCTTTTCTGACAAGACATATGCAGACCTCATATTGGGCTTCAGGAGGCACTGATTTCTGACATTTTATACACCAAACAATTAATCAAGAAAATAATCCACAGATTAATTAGTAACACAAATGATCATTAGAGCCAGCCCTAATTTTAATGAATCTGTATTTCCGTCCTAACGATGCTCATGTGCAACTGAAATACCAGAAGAATCAAAGTATTCGGTCCATTTAATCTGGCATTTTTTGATAATATTTTACCAAAAAAGACTCCTTCATGTCAAAGTGAAAACAGATTTCTACATAGTAATGTCAATGATTTAAAAATATACATGTAAAATGAGTTATTCCTTTAAAGTGACTCACGGAGTTCAACACAAGTGCAGTCAGTTGGTGCAAGAAGTCATACAGTCAATGGAATGGAGGTCATCTGAGTGCAGTGACTGTAGCATAAAGACACCTGTATCTGGAAATCCAGTCACTGGTGAATCAGTACTGCTGGACATAACTACACCATGAAGAGAAAATAACACTCATAGCAACTTTGTGAAAAGTCATTAAATTAAGTCCCTTGGAAGGAAAGTGACCGTGCAAGAAGGAGACTAGTGAGAGAGGCACCAGTCTTAGATGAGGCCACCAAGACACCTATGATTCCTCTAAAGGAGATACAAGCTTCAGTGGTTGAGATGGGAGAGACATAAAGTTGTTGCCTGGTCCTTACCAGTCAAGGATTTATGAAAGAGTGGCAAAGAAGAAGCTTGTTGAAAAAAATCACATATTATATCTCTATTAGAATTCACCAGAAGTCAACTGGAAGAAGCTTCTTTGGCCAGATGAGACCAAAAGTGAGCATTTTGGTCATCAGACTAGACTAGATGATATGTTTAAACACTCCACATCATCACAAACACACCATCTCCACTGTGAAGCACGGTGGTGGCAGTATCATGATGCTTCTTGGCAGCAGGCCCTGGAAGGCTTGCAAAGGCAGATTTAAATGAATGCAGCAAAGTATGAGGAAATCCTGGAGGATAAACTGATGCAATCTGCAAGAAAACTACAACTTGGGAGATTTGTTTTCCAGCAAGACAATGACCCAGAGCATGCAGCCGAAGCCGAGCAAAAACACAGCGGTTTAAAGATAACAATGTGAATGTTGTGAACTTGCAGCGTTGATGGAAATGAAAATTTGAGGCTGGACTTTAAAAGGGGCTGTTCGGCCAAAATCCTCACACAACCTGACTGCGCTGGGGCGGTTTTGTAAAGAATATTTGGGTAAAATGGCAGTGTCCCAATGTGCAAGGTTGATAAAGATTTGTTTACACGGGCTCAATGCTGTATTTGCAGCCAAACGTACTAAATACTGAAGACTTAAAGGAGGTGAATAGTCAAGTAGTCATTTATTTTACATTTTATATTTTGAAATAATTGGCATGATTGACATTATCTGTTTTCACTTTGACATGAAAGAACCTTTTTAGGTGGTAATTCTTGTCAAAAATCAACAAAAGGAAAAAACTTCCCATCAGAGTGAATACTTTTTACAGGCTCTGTAGCATATTGTGAGAAATTAATTAGTATTAGAGTCATATAAGATTTACATGCAGTAACCCAACACTGGGTTAGCTGGTAACTGACCGATGCTTTATAGCATCGAGTCTGCAGATCTAAACAACAACAACATAGTCGCAAAGGGAATAAGTCATCAACAGTTTATTACAAATGCACTGAAAGCATCTAGGCTATACAGTTGAAGATGGACCTACCTAAGAAGCGCATCTGCCCCAATATCTTCGGCCACAGGAGTCAGTCTATCCCATATTTCTTTTATCAGGGCTTTCTCTTTCTTTTTCAGCATTGCAGCTTATTGCACTGAACAGTACAGGATTAACTGTAGACGAGAATCCAGAATGTTTTTGTGGGCAACAAAGATGTGCCTTAATCAACCATTTTATCGCGTCAGTAAAGCCTTGAACCCAAAAAAGAAAAAAGGGAATAAAAAGAGAATGCCTAGTAAATAAGATGAAGTAATAATTCCTGCGCTCTGAAGGAAATGGCTGTAATGGTTCAGGTCTCAGCAGCTGTGTTGTTTCTCTCCTCTGTGTTATCAGACAGCAGCCAGGGCAGGGTGGGGACGCCTATCTGCTGCTTTAATGCGTCATTCTGCATATTTATATCAATGCAGATGACCTTAAAGTGCAGTTTTCCAATAATGACCTCTTGATTGCCACTAGGTTTCTTTTTATTTGTGATGATTTTACCAGGATTTGGTGCTGTATCAATGGATAAAATTTAAATAAACAAATAAATAGATAAATAAAGCCAGAACAGATTGAAGCTTTTTTTATTTGTTAATACTAGACCCATAAGCCCACAATGAAGCCCTTAATATTTCCTTGAAAGCGCCCTTTAAATTAAAACTTCAGAGGGACTATTTTACAACATAGAGAAGACTTTTGCAGATAAAGTCTCTCAGCTGCTGCTATCTGAAGCTCCAAAAGCTGTTGGAAACAGTGGGTGTGAAACCAGCCTGCATCTGATACCACTGTGAGGACTATTGCACTGCATTGCACAGAGGACTTTGCCTTTGTTGTGCTTATAAAGTTTATGTCTTTTATGAAGACATTGAAACTGCACCTGCAATACAGGAGCACTGAGGTGTTAAATACGATAACAGCGATATGGCTGACTTAGAGTTAATCAAATATTGACAACAACCCACCATTTGAATTGAAAAATCTGTTCTACGTTTTAAGTGATTCTCATTTTTTGTGTGAGAAATAGAGCAAATTTTCATCCTTTTGCTAATTAAACAGCCTCTGGTGGCATTGTGCTCTCCACTATCAGCTAAAATAACACAGGGCCTCAAAATCAGGGAAATAAAACCCAACTGGGACCCCTTGGCTGTTAGGTGATATTATACTTTTCATTAATACATATTTCCAAAAATATGGCATATTATTTGCAACACTTTTTGCCACTATTCATCCCAATAGCCAGACAGAAATAATAATAATAATAATAATAATAATAATAATAAGAAGAAGAAGAAGAAGAAGAAGAAGAAGAAGAAGAAGAAGAAGAAGAAGAAGAAGAAGAAGAAGAAGAAGAAGAAGAAGAAGAAGAAGAAGAAGAAGAAGAAGAAGAAGAAGAAGAAGAAGAAGAAGAAGAAGAAGAATCATTATCATCATCATTATCATCATGATCAGTTATTATTATTTATTGTAATTGCTGATTTGTTTGTCTGGCTTGGCTTGCTCTGTACTATATCCATCCCTGTGTGTTTCATTCCTGTCTTGAACTATTGTTGTGTTTGTTGTTTCCACCAATTACAAAATATATTTACACACACACACACACATATATATATATATATATATATAGGGGTTGCTCCTCAACCCTGTGCTTCAGATGGAAGGAGAAACTAAAGCTGGAGTGAGAATGAGAAAGACAAAACAGACAAAGCCCTCCAGCTGTTGATGGACACAACATCTGTTGAGTAAAGCAGCTCGACTGCTGTGTGCTGGTGTGTTAACAGCAAGAGATCAGGGTGGGTGATCGGTCTGATATCACCACCAGATGACTCTACAGTAATTACGGTGACCTTACATGACCCCTCACCACCATCACATGTACCTCAGACATGCTGCATCATGAGTGGGGTTTGATCTCACCTATGATACTTTCATGATGGTGTTTAATGTTATAGACTCTTATATTTGCTCACCAGGTTTTATAATCTTTCCAATAACTGCACACTATTACATTAACAGGAATAAAACAGGCTGATCTCCCAAGTAATGGTGACTTTTACAATTTAGTGGGTTATTTTAAAATGTGTCGCACCTAAAACACATGATTTTTTTTTTTTTAAATCAAGGTTTTATTCATTTAAGGTACAGCAAACTGTTGTGTTCCAGCTGTTACACGGTGAAGAGACGAGGGCTGACTCAGCATATAGAACAGGCAGTCTTCTTACTGAGCCGTTAAGCAAAATGCACAGTCATGCTTTCTGTTTCAGTGTGTCACACAGCTAACATGACATATGAATATGGCCAGTGTTTGCCAAGACTGTGGTTAATTTGCTGGTCATATTATTGCTCTTATATACTATGTTTTTTTAAATTAATTTTCTTCTTAAGTGACATATATCAGAGGCATGTGCACACTTCTTCTATTTGTTAAAGGCACCCATGCACCACAGTTTATTACCTTTAGTTGTTTTGCTTTGAGGTTTTAAAGCACCTTTTAATGTCATCTGCACACAAATCCAGACTAATATTTATAGGAACAAAATGCAAAAACAGTCTAAATGCAATCATTTCATGCTTTTATGTTGAGTATTTGCAGGGCTGAGGATCTAATATATAAATATAAAGTAACATAATACCCATTAGGTGGCAGTGAAGTGACATTATGGTCTCTGGTTTCTTTAGTGAGGATAAAATTGAAATTAACAATTAATTTGATTAAATTTTTTGATCTGATTGAACTAAACTAATTTGTTTTCATGCGAGAAATGCTGAACTCTGTACATTTAACAGCTGTGGAAACATGCCGAATTGTAGCTCAACTTTCTGAACTTGTTTTTTGGGGTTAAAGACTGACAGATTACAGGTGCTGCAGGCAAAACTCTCCTGCTCCAGGTGAGGCTTGAACTCACAACCTCGGCATCACTCTGCAGGTTACTGTCTTATAAGTACCGTGCGCTGACCGATTGCGCCACTGGAGCTCTGCTACTCTAGGACTTGATTAAACCTCATTGTGTTTGAAGTAGACAAAAAAAAATTTTTCTAGGCTCAGCAATTTCTTTATTTCTTTTCACTACTGATCTAGTAAAAGAAAGATAGTTTTAAAAGCAGTAAAGTCAAGAATATATATGTATATATATATATATATATATATATATATATATATATATATATAAATAAAAAAGAAAAACCCCTAACACTGTAAACATAAATTTCAATATAAAGACTGTTACCGTAATTATTACCCATTTGAGGTGTTAAAGTGTCTTTAATTTTGCAGGATTCAAGATCTACAATATGAACACGATGCAGCATAATATCCACTAGGGGGCGGTAATGTGAATTCGTTGTCTCATAAGTGAGAATGAAACTCGGCTGACCAGGATCATGTTTGGATCTGATTTAATGAAATTCTTTCATTTTCACATGATAAATACTGAGCTCTGACAATTTAACATCTGCATTAATGTGTTAAATCTCTCCCAAAGTGTGTCTCAACTTTTTACAACATGTTTTAATGGGTCACCAACTGACAGATTTGCTTGAACTCACGGCCTCGGCATCACTCGGCAGGTTACTGTCTTATGAGCAAAATAAGTAGTGACTGATTGTACCACTGGAGTTCAGTGTTTCTCTGGTTTATTCCTGTTCAAAGCCGATGAAAGGAAACAGCTTCAGTCACTATTGATTAACATGACAAAAGCATTAAACCCCATAATTAGTTCCTCACTTGACTTAAAAAAAAATCCCTCTGACATCTATAAAGGCTTCCTAAAGAGTAAACATACAATGTTAATTCTTTTCTGTTTCCTGCCCCAACTGATTATCCTCAAAGCTTGTTTCATGCAGCTCCGCATTGTAATCAGTTTCCACAAAAGCAAAGCAGTTCTCTGTATGTCCTGCACGTAATGTGACTCTCACTCGGTGCGCAACACAACAAAGAGCAGAGGACTGCAGTTAATAGAATTTAGATACAGGCCTCGGGCCGCATGTGGGCAGATATGAGTGTCTGTAAATGAGCTTAAACACCAAACATACTGACACTGAAACAAAGAATAGTCGAAAACGACAACGCAACAAACACGCAAAGGGGAAATTGAAAATGCTAAGCGATGGTCCTGGCACAGGCAGCCCACTCCTAAGTCATATGTGTGGCAGCTCAGGGCCGGTTGCAGGTTCATTTGTCAGAACGCTTGTCACTGCTCTCCTGCTGGAGGTCGCCTTTAAAGGGCTGTATAACCGAGAAACTAACCCGGCAACTAGAGGAAACGTGGACTCAGAAAACACAAACACGACACTCACACCGACAACTAAAAACGATTCACAAGTGTCGCTCTTTTTAAGGGACTCTTTCTATGCACACTTGAGTTCAATGTGAAAATGTTCATTACAGAATTCATAATACATTTTTTAATTTAACCATTAATGCATCACTTGAATCAATACCTGTTATTTTGTTGCTTTGGTACCCTTCACTTGTGATATAAAGCAATTTGTCAGCTTTATCTTTCTGTTCTCATGCTAAATTGAGTTGGTGGTAGCTTCATCTTTGCAGTGCAGACATGAAAGTAGCATTAATCTTAACATCTAAGTCTCAGATGATCAGTGTCTTAGGTTATGGGAATAGAATACGAGTAGTTGAGATGGCAGATAGCCAAAAGGGCGTATTATTGGACTACAAATCAGTAAGTTTCTGGTCTGGTGTTTGGCATAGGCAGCTTCTCCTTTGTCTGCCTGTTTTTGTACATGATCACCGACACTGAAGTAAGTGCAATGGATGAAAATTTAACTGAAGTTCACATTAACAACAAAAATGTGTTCCAACCCATGCAGTAGATAAAGCAGGTTATGCATTTAAGTGTGTGAATTTCATGAGTGGAGGATGTGTGAGTGTGAGAGACACTTGAGCAGGCATCCAGTCACAAGTTAAAAATGGTACTGGTATTTCCTGTGCTGTTTTTTTCTATTGATTGGATAAAAAAATAAATTAATGAAAAATTCCAGCTTTTGAATGGATAAGCACAACACACATTTAGGTTGTCAGCTGACTCTGGCATAGCTATGTCTGCATAACAATTCAAATTACTGTACTTTCTAATACGCAATTATTCATTTGGAGGTAGAGGAACATTTTCCTGCTCACACACCTGAAAATAGCAGAGAACAACGACAGAAAATGAGAGTAAACAATAACTGAACAGTGTTTGAAAGAGTGTTTTTATGACCAACAACACGATCTTTTTCCAAAGTTAACTGAAAAGTTTGGTGCCTAAACTTAACCAAGTAGTTTTGTAACCAAAGGCAAAAAGAGCAGCTGAAAATGACAGACAACAGTGATTTAAAATGCCACAAAACAATGCTTCCACACAGGACTCACTTCACAGTCTTCTGGATGAAAGTCTTTCGGTTTATGCCTCCCCCAGCCCTCCTCTTATGGAGACTTTGCCGTTTTTGTTTTTTTTTTAATCTGTAAAATAAATTAAATTCAGGAGTCCGGTGACATGAAAACTGTGAGTCACATGGAATGGACACCAAAAACATCAGGCTCCTCATTATTTATTGTGCAATCAGCATGTTTTTGTTTTGTGGACCCACATTGCTGTTGTGTATTTTGGTGTGAGTCTGCATTGAAAGCTGGGCTTTTTTTTTTGCTTTCGATCCTCCATCTGATATGTAAAAATTGCATCCCGCTCCCCCTCGTTACAATCTTTATCTCATCTTAATATGACAATGGAGCTATTGTTTATCATAGAGCTCGAATTGCACATGTGGAATTGGCAATTTACAAAATTATAATCAGCACAACAAACTGCATGTTTAAGCTGTTTTCTATTTTCAAACCAAGAGCAACTGAATGGATTCTTATTACCATTGTTGCTGAATAAGTGGGCTGTACAGTGGCGTAGTGGTTAGCGCTTTCGCCTTGCAGCGAGAAGGTCCCTGGTTCACGTCCCAGCTCGGACCTGGGATCTTTCTGCATGGAGTTTGCATGTTCTCCCTGTGCATGCGTGGGTTTTCTCCGGGTACTCCGGCTTCCTCCCACAGTCCAAAAACATGCTAAGGTTAATTGATTACTCTAAATTGCCCCTAGGTATGAATGTGAGAGTGATTGTTTGTCTGTATGTGTAGCCCTGTGACAGACTGGCGACCTGTCTAGGGTGTCCCCTGCCTTCGCCCGAGTCAGCTGGGATAGGCTCCAGCCCCCCCCGCGACCCTAATGAGGATTAAGCGGTGTATAGATAATGGATGGATGGATGGATGCTGAATAAGTGAACAGGCCTCAGATGGGAGATTTGTGTCTGCCGTGAGACTGCAGCACTGTAATATTTCTGCTTCCCCAGACATGTTTGGTTGTGCTGAACGTGCATTCAATTACACACTAACTCTCTACGACACATTTAACTTTACTGCAGTTCTGAATATACAGTGAAAGCAGCTGTTGGCCAGAGGTGGAAGAAGGACTCAGATGTTGCACTTAAGTAAAAGTACTAATCCTACAGTAAGGAAAAGCACTCTTACCAGTAAAACTTGTGCATTTAAGCTTTTACTTAAGTTAAAGTACAATAGTATTAGTATCAAAATATATATTTTATGTAATCGAAGTAAAAGTACTTATTATGCAGAACAGTCCATTTTATAATAATGTATCGTATTGGATTCTAATTAATGGTGCATGAATGTATTCAGCATTTTTATGCCGTAGCTAGTGAAGGACATTTAACTACTTTATACAGTTTCCTACCAAGTAGCTTGTGCATTTCCCTAATAACTTTTTACTTTAATGTATGATATTACACCATAATTGATTTGTTGATTATATTCTGAAATATTCCAAGTACATAGCAACTGAAGCGGTCAAGTAAATGTAATGGAGTAAAATGTACAATATTTACCTCTGAGCTGTAGCAGAATGGAAGTATAAGGTAGAAGAAGATAGAAAAACTCGGGTTATGTAAAAGTAGCTCAAAATGTTACTATAATTCAGTATTTGTATTTTATTTAGTTACTTTCCAACTGTCCACTGTTAGAAACTAGAACATAAAGCGCTGATGCAAACACTCGATGATTTCTGATCCATGGCAGAAATGATCATGTGTAATCATAAATGAGATTAAATAAAGTATAAATTCAAGGCTTATTCTGACTCACTATATCCACTAATAATTTTCATACATTTCCTAATATCACTGAGACCACAATGTCTATGAGACGACCACGAACATTACATTGAGCTCCGTGTTGTTCACTTTTATTTATCAGGATGACCAGACTTGTGTTTGTGCACTTTAGTCATTATGAGGCCAAAACAGTCCTCAAGGACAGTAGAAACCTCCTACTGACGCTATTTCCCCCTACAAATGTGAGCATTGTGTGTATTATTAAAACAGTTATGAGTTTGCAGTGTGATTATAGAGGGGAAGCTCTTTAGTGCCTGCAGATATAGAAAAGACAGTATCTGTTTTACATATGCGTAAATCGGTTTCATTGCCAGCGCACAAAAAACAGATGCTTTTCAAAAGGAACCGTTTCTTAAACAGAGAAACAGATAGTGTCCCAAGACGACATGATCAGCAGTAATCCTTCTGTCTAGTAAGTATGCGACTGCACGCTGAACAAACACTGCTTGATATTACTTTTCTCATTGTCAGCGGAATACATGAAATGAGGTTTTATGAGAGAAAGAAATGTCCAAACCATGTTTTGCTGTAAAACCACGGGGGATAAATGCGCACATCAGTTTGCAGGAGTCAGTCATTTAGCAGCATCCTTCCTCAGATAAACACTAGCGTCCCAAAAAGGCTGCAGCTTCTTTTGTTATATCCTAGAAGCAAATATTGACTTTCATCTCAGTGATCCAGAGTTTCATTTGTGCTCGCAAATCGTCTCACCAACCTCAGCAGGTATAAATGGAAGCATGACTGAATTCAGCAGCTCATATTCTGCTCATGTTTATTTCCAGTGCCTCTATTAGAGCCGTTATTTTTTCAGGTAATAACCTCAGAAGTGAGAACTCTTCCCCACCACACCCTGAACACCTGGACAGGCTTGTATAGAACGCAGTCTGTAACCACAAATAGCCGTATCAGTTCACATGTGACGATCACATTGTAGCAGTGACTGAACGTTGTGGTGAGTGTGATGAAAGACGGTGGTCAGATGAAGCCATCAGAGGTGGCTGTGTAGTGGGCGAGGGCAGTAAGAAGATCCAGGGAGGTTGAAGGAACAGGACACCCACCCTGCAGGGGAGACTGTCCCAGGTGGAATAAATCACTGCTGCAGCACCACCCATGTTGATTTCTGATGAAGATTAAAACTAAACTGGACGTACATGTGCAGTATTTTCAATAAGATAAAGATAAAATGGCCATAAATAAGTACATACGTACTTGTTTTGCAGCATATTAGTCTTATGGTCAGTCATCTGATCTACAATAAAAGCTTTTATCCTGCTGAGCCAGCATGGAACAAATCAGACACCATCTTACAAATTACATTTCCTGAGTTAGAGTATTTATTGTTGTGAGCATGTTTTGACTGTGTGTTAGGCCTGATAGACTGGGAGATGGAGGAGCTAAATAAATGAACACCAGGTGACAGGTGCTCCCAGACGTGTTTTTTTTTAATGCAAGCAGGTTTGGACAGCTTAAGAGCACATTACCATTCCTGAGGTTTTGAGATATCTTTCAGCATGTGTAAATTCCAACATGTTTCACAGATGGTAACCATGCTAATATATTCTAGCATGTTTAGCTTAGGCCTTAAAATTTCCAGCAGTGGAAGCAGTTTTCTGAATAACATACTAATGCTGTGTTTGGGGTTCTATTGAAAAGCTCCAAATCCTCAAATATGAGGATTTACCATTTCCCCGGTGAGGATTTTTCCATTAAAAACATGTTTAAATGACGACTATGGTCACCTGTGAAAACACATTCAGAACAGGTTCAAAGTTTTTTCATTAACTATTTTGAGACATTGATGGAACGCTCATTTATATTTAGACTGTATTTCACTGGGATTAAAAATAGTGAAAAATGTCGTCCTTAAATGTAAAAATATAAGTTCATCAAGGTGTTTTGGAGTCAACTAAAAAACAACAAAAGATATAGCAAGAAAAAGAAGAAAAATGGGGATCTATGGAAGGGCAGAATTGTTCTCAAAGCTGTAACAGACATCTTTTAGCAGCTGAAGCATTTATTTTTACATTAACGTGAACAAATACTCTTGTTGTCAGCATGCAGTTTGTATATTTTCATATCTTTGACATTTTATATGAAAATTTAAATTCCTTGAAATGACATCCTCATATAGACCACATTTGGCCTACCAACGCAAAATGACTTCCTTTTATAACAATCAATATCTGCTCTATTTAAGCGACAACTGAACAAATTACCACAATTATTAAACATGTGACATATTAACGATAAATTATATATTGGAAATTGATTTATAAATAGTAAATAAATACTAACACCGATTATAGGAAAAATGTTGAATATCAGATCTGATAATCAGCCGGGGCGATAATGACACTGTAAATCATTTTAAGTTCATTCAGCTTAGAAATGTAAGTTACTGCCCTTAAAATGTGATTTAACTGCACTTTGGCTGATTAATTAATTCCAACTGTGACAGTACTAAAACAAGCTGAATTAAATGAAGTTTGATTTAATATTTAAAGTCTACTGAACTTGTTTTCTCAAGTTCAGTAGACTTTAAATATTAAATCGAATCCATCACTCACATTGCCAGTAGCTACTTGTCAAAATGTGAAAGGAAATTTCACATTTTCTGAGTTTAAAGCATTTCTTCAGTAACAGCTGGTGAAATTATTTTTCAAGATTTAGTACAAAGACAGTATGTGAGGTTGCACTGTGGATGCAGGGACTGAATTCAGTATTATCTGTTGTCACTGATGGATTTGTTTTTATTATTAAAAAAAGAAATTACCATAATTACATTCAACAAAGACTCAAAGCAATTTTCCATCCTGTCTTTTTTTAGCTACAGAAAAGAAGAGTCTCTGAGGAGTTTTAACTTTCTAGCAGTGCATCCTGGGAATTCTAATTATATGATAATTTTAATTCACATAAGCTCAATTTAATGAGATTTTTTTTGACAAAATGATTCTATGGTTCTATATTGGTCTGATTTTTTTAATGAGACATTTTAGCTTTCTTTGACTGTAAATAGGCAAAACTCAAAAATTTTAATTAAGCAAACTACAAAAGATGAGTTGATTTGACTAAATTTCCTATTGATGTTTTACAGTGCAGATGACCTCTAGCCTGAATACTGACATACTAAGATGGATATCAGGATAATGCTTTACAATCTTTTTGCTTTTGGATACATAGACAGACGGTCTAAAATATCCAAACAAGATAATTACAAACCAAACCTGACTCACTTTAGCGTCCAGTTGGTCTAATACACTCCATTAGCCTGTATTACCTAATAACAGTCACTGTGTGGTAATAAAATCAGTGTTTATTACGGAAAAAGACAGCTTACATAACAGATTAACAGATGGTCCCTCCACTCTTTAAAATCTACCGGCTCGCTGTAATTATGAGGTTTTACATAACTAAGCAGGAGCCAACAGGTTGTGCTCACTCAGCCTGCAGCTGCGCGGTGTCGCCGGTGGGGGGCGCCGGGCGGTCGGCCGACGGAGCCGCGTTCTGTCGGTGGGTTCAGCGTCCTGTCATCCAGCGGCGGCGGTGGTGTTGGACAGACCGGGCGAGAGGCTGCAGTCGGAGCCGGTACGGCGGAGAGAGAGCCGCGGAGAACCGAACAATACGGAGGTTTTCAGCGGGAAGACATTTTACCTTCTTATGGCACGTGAGCACCGCCCTCGCTAACATCTGGAGCTCGCGCCTCGTAGTGAAACTCCTCGCGCGATGAGGCAGGAGAACTTATGAAGTGAACGCCGGTACCGTCTCACCGGAGGAGCCGTCGGTGCCGGACCGGACCGGGCTGCTGCAACACTTTGAAGGTAAGCGGCGGGGGGAAGCCTCTCCGCCTTGGCGGGGCTCTGTCGCTTCCGGCTGTCAGTGAACCACACACCTCGGTGTTCGCTGCCAGCATCCCGCTCTCAGTGCAGGTATGCGGGTTTGCTGCAGCACACGGGGGTCTGGGTGGGGTCTCCCGAGGCTCACAGCGAACACCCAAGGGTGACTGTCACCTCATGCCTCTTTTGTATTCACTGGGAGAGTTTTGCACATGTGGACGGTCTCCCAAGGCTTTTAAATTGGAATGCCATGTTCTTAAAGCCTCTGGCTGGGTTGGCAGGGGCGTAGATTTTGTGTGATATAGAGGGGGCACATTGAGTGGGGATCTAGGGGCCCTCTTGTAAAAATATCAGGTGTTAAACACTTAATTTCTATTATTCTAGTGAGTTTGTAGGCACCAGTTTGTGTCTCCTCATCCTGCCTCTGTATTGTCAATGAGCAGTCTGTTCTCTAGTGTAGAATGGTCTGACTGCACCTCTTCATTATTCTACTATAATAGAAAACTAAAGCTTTAGCTTCTTTGTGTTTCTTTAAACCAATCACAATCATCGTGGGTGGGGCTAAGCCTTTTAAAGTCTTTTACTTTAAGTGCATACTGTATGCAGCTGCCCTCAGTTTCACACAGTATGAACGCACTTGGGACATACTGCTTCATCAATGTATTGCGCCTCAGTCTGGAGTGCGTAATGAGCTGTCTTTTTTCGCTCTTGTTTATGCTTGTGTGAGACATACAACATATGTGATGCGAAGAGAATTGTGGGTCAGAGTGTCCAGAAAAGCATTGTGGCTTGAATACTGCAAAATCTGATTGGATGTAGTACGACTGCTGCACGTTTTCATCATACTATACTTGGTGGACTATATGTTTGGAATATAAAATCCATTCTGGCAGTGTATATAGTTTGGTAGGAAGGATATTGAAGCGAACTCTTGTGCAGACACGAAAATGTTTCAATGCAATAGCTCGGTCACTGCTAAAGAAAATGCCCCAAAAGCTAATTAGACACATTGTGTGATCAGACTTTCACCAATAAAAGAGACAATCATAATTTGAGAATCAGTGACAAACAAGTGAAGCCTATAAATTCTTTATGTCTGCAGAAGCTCTCTGGATTTATAAAACCACAGACTGATATTGGCGTATGCTCTTTATCCACACTAATCCTCACCAGTTGGTCTTGAATTGTGGAGATTTGCAGGATGGGCCTCCATCTATGGTTGCCAATTACTTTCTCAGGAGGTCTGTATAGAATAGAATACAGACTGGCAGCTATTTTCTTGTCCTTGTCTAGATCTTTCCTGGCATACGCTGCAGCTGCCCCTCTTTGACTGTAGTGTTATTATTGTTGCTACCAACAGGAACACTACCAGAATCATGGCTTTTTCACACCATCTGTCTGGGTCTACCTTTGCTAGTTCACTATTGACATTCAGCCATTCTCGGAAAATGAAACTTTCCACATAATCTGTAGGCAAATGTGCAACTTGTCAGACAGTAAATGTTGTATATTCATTGTAGAAATTTGTAACTGTTCAAGTCAATCAGCCTGCATCACTGCAGATCCAAATCTTCATTAAAACTTGCAGTTGTCAGTGTGTAGGTTGCTGTAAGGGGGTTTTTGTTGTTTCCTGTGGAGAGGGGAATTTTCAAAACAGTAACCCGCAGATTAGTTTGAGAAGAGAAAGTCATGTGAAATGAGCGGCCAATGGCAGGCTTGCACCTGCAGCATCCATCTGGTGAGCCAACCTAGTCTATGAGTAGTGTTAGCACATGTTTATTTTTTTATTAGAGCGCACAAATGTTCTAGGTATACTGTATCATGTCCACCCCTAACCCACGAAATCTACACCTATACTTAGGGGAGCAAGTGTGTGTGTCTGTCACATACACACACATAGGGGCAGACTTGCATGAAATCGTTTTTTTCTCCTTCCCATGAATCGTCTTGTCTCATTGATGCCTTGCTTTGCTATGGCTGGAAGGCCAACACATGGAGGCCTTCATCAATACAGATCTAATGAGGTGTGTGAGAGAGAAAAGAAGTAGAGCCTACCTAAGGCATTCAATACCATGTAACCCACAGGCAAGATTCCCTACTCTAAAGTGGTGTAGTAAGTCAAGTCAACATTACATGCACATAAAGTACACGATGCACACACACACACTGAGGCACACACAGGTTTTGGGAGCGATAAATCGATTTCAAAGTGCTGCAGGCCGCTCTGCAGTTGAGATGAAGGGGACAGCCTCCGTTGCTGGCTGCACAGAAATCCCACAGAGACAATTAAACTACTGACCCGTGTCATCAAGGATTTGTTTTGGTTTCCTGTTTGGAAAGATGGTAGGAAGCAGACGTCTGGGCCAGATGGCAGAAACACACACTTGTGTAGCATACACACACACCTGGAACAGCCATACACATTTCCTACTGAGGGGAGAGCGTTTTGGTAGCCAGGGTTTGAACCTGTGACCCCTGTTATACATGGAGACTCGGTGTTGAGTTAATGGAGTGTGCAAAAAGAAATCAGTGCGGATTCACATTTGAGCTTTCGCTGAGACACAGGGGTCTCTCTGTAGCTGCAAGGATCTAGATTTCCAGATCATTTTTCAACAAATAAAATGTGTCTTTACTTTTTGTTTTGATGTGTTTTAGGTTGACTGCATAAAATTAGTTTGTTAGTTTTTTGTTGTTGACAGTCTTTGAGTGTGGCTGAATTTGCACATTTACTATACATGAGATCCTAAAAACTGAAATATTTACGAAAACATCCCATTTTTTTCATCATTTTAATGCAGCTTCGGAAAACATTCATAGTGATTTAAAAAAAAAAATCCAACTAAATCTGCGCTTGTTTTCTATGCTTTTAGGAACTAAAGGCATATGACAGGACTTGAGAGGGTTGATAAAATATGTAAAAATTCTGCACTTGTGGCACATGCACTTAAAAACTGTTACAATTAAGAATGCAACCAATTATTTTCATCATTGGTTAATATCCTGCTTATTTTTTTGATTAATATAGGAATTGTTTTGTCTTTAAAATCTTTAAAAAAAAAAAAAAAGTTTCTTAAAGCTCAATGTGACATTCTCAAATGTCCAAGACATCTGGAGAATTTACTGTGACACAAATCGACAAAGAAAAGCAACAAAATTCTCACATTTGGATAAATATGGATATGGTTATTGGTATTTGTGCTTAAAAAATGCTGTTGCAATAAGCCTGTTTCAGCTCTTAAAGATATTACGGGGTGGAAAATAATTTTTAATACGTGTGTAATGAACCTTTTCCATATGGTGAAATAAAAGCAATATTAATTTCAGTGTTATATGTAAACTGAAAAATGAGCAGAATATGTAAAAAAAAAAATAAACATATGTACAAATATGTAGATACCTCTATCTGGCAGTGAAATGATTTTGACTTTCTCTCATACAAAAGAAAGTGAAGACAAAAGTAGACCAACACACACACACACACATACAGACACAACATCCTGGAGGATGTTTCATCCGGTGTGAATTGTCACTCTGTGTACATCAGTGTTAATGTAGCAGGCGTCTTTAAACGCTGTGGCATTCTGCAGGTGTGTTTCTATCTCTCAATCTCTTGACTGGCACACTGATGCTGCCGTGCTGAGCTTGTCTGAACAAGGTGCAGTGACAATAGCGGGTTTATTTCTGGGCCGCTGCTCTCAGAAGTGAAATGCATCTTCATGTTTATACTGAGCCCTCGAACGGGTGCATCTGGGTGGAAAACTGGTTTGGTTTTATGGGTGCCCTCCAGTGTTTTCACAATGCATTCTTCATGGCAGTTTGCCCACGAGTGGATCTCCTCCAGCGCTTACAAGCTGTGCTGTTCGTCTTTCTTGTGTTTTATGCCACAACTTGTAACTGGAAAGCTAGTTCTTCCAGGTAGGATACCAGCCCAGTCTCGCATCAGAATGTGTGCCACAACACAAAATCAATTATTCCCACCGAAAGGCTATGAAATTGTGAAATGCCGATGTTTTTAGAGGCTTTGTTACTGTGGATATCAGAGATATTTGCATAGAATTTTGATGGATGCCCTTTGTCTAGCAGTTTTAAGCAGGAAACTACACCAGGCGTGACTTTTAATGCTTGTATTAAGCAGGCGTTAGTGCCATTTTCAGTATATATATATATATATATATATATATATATATATATATATATATATATATATATATATATATATATATATATATATATATATATATATATATATATAAACTAGTTTTGTTTATTCGGATTTCATGCAAAACAGACATTTATGTTTACTGTATAATAAGAAACAAGAGGAAATGCTTATATTCCTGCCAAATAACACAGGTAATAGAATAGAGACTTATTCCTTTTACTGATTACAGATCATGTTTATTGGCATTCATAGTTACCCTACAAAGTCCTATTCTGGTTTTGGTTAAGTTAGAGATGTTCATGCATATAGAATTGAGGCTTTCGGCTTTTTTTTTTTGTTGGGTTAAATATCCATCTCCAATTGGTTGTTTTGATCGATCAACAAACTGAAACGCATGCAAAGCTTTGGTTTGTAAGAATACAAAATACTAACAAGTACACAACAATTTCATTTCAGTTGTTTTAACCTCACTAGATTGGGCTAATCCACCACTTTGATCCAGAGTGAAATGTCATAACAACTGCTGGATGGACTGCAGCTAAATTTTGTGCAGACATTCATGGTTGCCAAAGGATGAATCCTACCAACTGTGGTGTTCCTCTGACTTTTCCTCTTGCACCACCATGAGGTTTACATTTGTGGTTGTAGATGAAATGTCTCGATGAATAGCCGTGAAGTTTTGTGTAGATGTTCATTTCCTCCTCAGGTTGAATTCTAATAACTTTTAGTAATCCTCTGTTTTTTTCTCCGGTGTCATCGGGAGGTCAAGTCTTAAAGACTTTGGTTTATGGCCAAATACCTGCAAAGTGAATTACATTCCCACCTGCATTAGTTTAAAACACTACATATCCTGTACCTGTAGACTGTTTTTGTAAACCCAGTGGCAGCAAAGTGATTCCTGCACTCGTCTTTAATGAGCCATATTTGTAAAAAAAAAACAAGATAATGTTGCTCCCAGTTAATTTTTATTACAGAGAGGCCAGGAGAGGACTTTTCGGAACTGCACAGAATGTTTCATCAAAAGTTGGTAGGTTTCTGTAGTTATTTTGCAGCAATCTCACTCCTGTTGCACAAAGTTTAACAAGCAAGTCAGTGACAGTGATATCTTTGCTTAATTCACAGGGCTGTCAGTGCAAAAAAAAAAAAAAAAAAATTAGACTTCCAGCTGCTACAGGAAAGATTAGCAGTGTCAGGACTGTCAGCCCTGCGTCACGTTGTTTCTGAGCTTGCTGACAACTAATGGTTGCAGTAATTGTTTCTGTCACACAGCTTGTTTGACTCTGTGTCTCCCCCTGAAAGACCAAATGATCAAGATTTGAGCTGATCCCCAGTGATCTAGAAAGGGATTTCTCTAATCCCTCCTCTCTCTCCATCTCTCTGTCTCTTTCATGTCCTTTTCAAATTTTTCTATCCTTTCGTCACGCTTGCCTTTTTTAAAAATCATTTTCCCAAACGTCATCCAGCTGAATCAAAACCAGACTGGCCTTATCAGATACACCTGTGCAGCCAAGAGCGCTCATGCAGATAGAGATGGTGGAAAATGTGTGCTATTTTTACTACACTGTGACATAACATAATATACATTTCCAGTAAAATTAATCTGCTTTTCAACAGCCAGTCTTATTTCGATATTTTCCATGTGAACTTCATGTAGCCATTAATGTCACGTTGGTTTACTTTTTCTTTTCCAGCCTAGTGAAAGAGGCAGAAATCAGACAGCTGTTAAAAATGTGAGTTAATGATTTTTTAAAAAGCGCCGTACATAACACGAGACAGATTATGGAGGGTTAAATTAAAGGATCAGTGACTCTACTGTGGAGACATGGGTACATGGGTCACTGAAAGGTCATGAGTGGATCTTTGTAATGGTGGTGATGGATGATGGGCAGATGTACAGTCATGCAGTTACTTTGAAACGTTCCTCTAATGATGAGTCGGGCCTAAGCTGCAGAAACAAGTTTCCTGGCTGTCTGATGAGCCTTTGAAGAGTTGACTTGCACTGCTTTTAAATGTGTCAGTTCAGGTATTTCACTATTAAATATTACAGTGTTACAGTGAGCTATACAGTGTAACCAGCATGGACATTTTATAGGCAAAAAGCGTCTTGTTCCATGTAGAAGGTCATGGTCGAGAGTTTTCGTTCTTTTCTCATCATTGCCACATTCTGCTTTGATTAATGACAACAAAGCAAATCTGAATAATGCTTAGCCTTGGTAAATATCTAAAAGTTTGTACTGATATTTTTACAAGCAATGGTTCCATTTGGTATAGCCTGTATTTGTATTCGAATTAATACCAATAGAATTGACTAAAGCTGCAACTGTTAACCGTTTATCTAACGTTTTTAACCATCTATATGTCTTACTATCTATCAATCTATCTAAAATAGAAAAGTATCTAGTCTTAAAATTACTGCGGCCAGACTAAATATCTAGTACACATTTCTACATCCAAAGAAAAATGTTCAGTAATTATTTTGGTTATATGCAGGGAAATGTGCTTAAATTTAGCATCCGATGCTATTGCCATTATCTTGACATACGGCTATATACCGTGGAAGCAAAAAATAGCATGTTGTGCTTAAAAGAAGTAATCTTAACTGAGATTGTAAATTGCATATGACATCGGTTTCCTTGAAGAAAGAAGGGTGGTGAACAGTGAGTCACCCTTCATTCCTAACAGCCAAATGGTTTAATCATTGCTTTTTCATCATTGCTCTTTATTTTTCAAGATAAGTAGAGCATCACTCTGAACACATTTATCAATGCTAACATGGATTGTCGTCAACCCAACAAACCGTTGCACTCTTGATATGGTCACAGCTTTGCTGCTCTGACATTAAAAAAAAGTTGAATAAAACACAACCTGAACATCTGAACTGTAAACATAATGGAACAAGCATAGAACAGCTCAGTATGACAGAACATGCAGAACATTTTTTAGCTAACGCCCATAATTGCTACCACAAACTCCCTGACACGCCCACTCAAGATGCTACAGTTGATTTCTTCTCTTCTTTATTGAGGATTCAGTGGCCATATCTGTAAAATATGAGAAGAACAAATAATTTAAAAACAGCGTAAAGGCCATCAGTGGTCAAGGTGACAATGAAAATGTCTAACTACAGGGCTTTAAAGCATCAGCCAACACACACAGTTCTGTTATCGGGGCTTTGTTAAATGCTGTCTTTGTTCTGTATTGTATTTCGCCCGAGGGTATCCATAAATCCTGTGCTGTAGTGTAAGACTGACAGTAACATTGAATTCCATTTGGCCATTATCTGTTGCATTGTTCCAGCAACAAAGATAGTGCAAACATTTAGGAAATGTAATACAAAGATAAAACAATTACCAAAATAAACCAGGATTTAGATAAGTACTAATTACATAAAGAAGATTATTGCACATGTTTGTGGTATTGCACAGTTAATAAGATGTTTGAAATAAGAAATACTTCAACAAAGCAATTCTGAACTTGTCAGTGTTGATGAAACGGCTTTGTTGTTTAGAATTAGCAATAAAATCTCAATACAGTAACAAGTTTTAATATCTTTTAAGCTTTGAAATCTGTTAAGATAATTAAGGACATCGAAGCCTGTCTGGTTAGAAGAAATATCTTGTCAGACAAAAACTGAGCACATATTATCTTGATGTATGATGTTTTCAGACTTTGATGTAACTTTTGCTGCACACAGCTGAAAGTAGTCTCATGCAAATGCACTTTTTTTAAAACTTCTGTTTGAGCCGTGTTTGCTGAAAACTATCGTGCCCAGTGGAAATGACTTTCCAGTTACAGGTGGTAACATCATAAAGCTCTGAGAATCAGACTTCACGGGATGTTGTTGGTTTGGAAAATATGGAATAAATCCATCCTTATGCATTGTAGAGATTATGTCCATTATACTTTTCTTTCACTTTGAATGGAAAAATTCCTCAATGGGAACAGATCATCTTTATCTTGAACTTTCAAGAAAAAAAGGCTGGATGAATAGAAAACTGCCTGTCAAAAAGGAATTTTAATCTGGCCATTATGTGGTGTATTCTGGTGTCCAAATGCTTCTTCAATGTCCGTTTGATGACAATGCTGTCCCCCGGCCAGAGTTCTCCTGAGGGACGTCAGACTTCTCCATAAAGATCCTGAATAACTCCTCTCTCTTTCTTTGAAACCACAATTATGACCTCCATTTTTCCCTCTAAATATTCTTTTCAGAACGAATTCCCTATCCCCCCTCTGTCCTACCCTAATGTGGCATCTGTGGGCAATTACCATTAACTTTTTATACAGGGTGAGCCAACAGAGGAAGCTGTTGTATTGGCGCTCACAGCATGGATTTGCTGGCTGCGTAGAGAGTCGGCAGGAAGGAGGGATGGTGGGAAGGATGGAAGGCTGCTGAGGAGGCCTATTCATGTCTCCAGGCGAGCCCACACTTGACTAGACACTTATTGTGATGGTGACCTTCCTGTCACCATGCAGCTAACACAAAACGGCTTCATATGAGGGTCAGCTGAGTTTCTTGCTTTGTCTCTTGTCCTGCCTGTCAACCCTTCACTCTGTCTTTTTCCATGTCTGCCATTCTGTTATTGTGGCATTTATCCTACACTGACAGGTAGCCAGTCAGAATTGGCTGACTGACGTTGTAAGTAATGCCATTGTTTGGCACAATTATAAGAAATGATGATTTTATGCCAAAAGCACTGCTTTTGCATAGCAGCTTGAAACAGCAGCTCAGACCAGAGAAATGTTTTCAACCTTCTAACAGACTGAAAACACAACTTTAAACTACTGTAGAAATCCTGAAAAAAAACCCATGAAAATGTGACAAGAAAGGTGGTAGAAAAGACCATGTGGCCTAATGGATAAGGCGTCTGACTTCGGATCAGAAGACTGAGGGTTCGAGTCCCTTCGTGGTTGGATTGAATTTAGCATGCAACGCAAGAGTCTGTACCCAAAGTTGCTCATGAGTACCCCCACGGGGATAAATGAAATATCTGTCTTCATGGCGGGTTGTGGTTGTGTTAGCTCAGTGGTTAAGTCTTTAGACTACTGACTGAAAGGTCGGCGGACGCCTAAATGTGTCTGACCCTGTGCTCTTCTGGCCTTCTAGAATATGTAAAGAGAATTTCCCCTCATGGCAGCAATAGAGTATAAATAAATAAATGTTTTAGTTGATTTTAATACAGTAAAACTAATTTTACAGGCACATTATTAAAGAACATTTTAGAAATAGGTTTGTGATGTGGACACTATGCACAGTTTTGGCCAATTTTCTTTTTTTTCTGTCATGTAAATTCTGTCATGCTATATATTATCTGTAATTTTACAAAACAGGCAAAATTTGTAAAATAATAGTTACATTTTTTATACCTTTATCAGTCCTCTATATGTATTTTATTTCAAATAAATTCAAACATCTGTAAAATAAAGATTTTTTGCACATTTAAATATAATAAAAATAGTTTAAATGTTACAGTCAACCATTGTAAAAGAATTTTTTACCATTTGTGAAAATACTGATTTTTAACAGAACTGTGAAAATCTGTAAAATAACAGTGAAATGTTTGCAAAAATTACACTTACAAATATTATTACACAACAAAAATCCTTTTGAATTTTAAATGTTTGTTGAACAATAACTTCATCCACTCTTCCACAGATTAGATGATTCCATTTGTCTATAATTACAGAATTTTAAGAAAATTACAGCACATTAGATGCGACAGAAAGTCTTCCAATTAAACACAGGCCTTCAGGCACTCCACCATGTTTATACAAGTCTTTTGAAGACAATGTAACAATACTGGTCTGAGATACTGAGCGATCACAGTCAATACTGTCCTGGTATTGACAGAGACAGTTCTGCTGTACAAAGCTCAGATGTGTCTTCCACAGCACTTTTATAGAAATACTATATTATAAGTTGTTGATTGTTGCCTCGAGGTAAGTCTGTGAGGGAAGAACACTACTTGTTTAAATCCTTGGCAAGACAAATCTATAGCGGGAAAGTCAGTGAGAGATGCTTTTCTTTCTTTCATCGATACTCTGCCCTTGAGCAACTTGAAGTGAATCTGCTCAGGCTGCCGTCGATATGAGGCTGTGTGAATACGTATGATGGGAAAAATTCCTTTTACAGACTGAGGTGTGGTCAGCTTAAGGGAACAAAGAGAGAACGTTTGGTTAAATCTGCAATAATGCATTTGTTGGCCTCTTGGATGTGGCAGAAACAAGCAGTGAACACAACCTGTACTGTGGGTGGAGGTACACGAAGTCCACAGCGCAGTGCGAGCCTTGAAGTCTCATCTTTGGTGCAGCAGAGAGAACTAAATTTTTAAAAAAGTATTTATTTGCAAAAAATGTAAATATTCAAAAGTGCAAATTGGCCACATTTCTTGCTGTGGGAGCTAAGCCACTTAAATGCTGGATACTGTCAATAAGAAAAGACTTCAAGCTGTTTCCTCTCAAGTGTATAACAAGAGAAAATTGTCCATTTAGACAAGTGCAGTATATTCAGAATCCTGACCTACATGAACCTAAATCAACCATGAAAGCAAAGAGTGCAATTTCAGCTTTACAAACGGCACACTGTAACTTTGTTGACTTTATTTAGTGTTGCAAGAGGGAAACCAGATTAAAGTATGCTGTCACTGAGTATTTTGCAGATGCACCTTATATGCTAAACAGTATATATTGTTCCTTCACTATATTGATACATCATCGGTGGAATTACTTCTCACATATATTTGTTGTTGCAAATTAGTGATTACTGGGATACTGGGTTGATTGTTTTGGCATTCAGGCAGCTTTTTTTGGATAAAAAATACTTTGATGCAGAATTCTGAGCATATTTTTAAAGCAGGATGTTCAGAACATTGTTTCCTGTGACTCAGTGGGTTAGTATGTCTGTAATGCTACAGATGTGGTCAACATGTGAACAGTCCTCTGCTGTTATCTTTTTTTTTTTTCACTTCTGCAAAGATTTATTTTTATGGCTTTATTTTGAGGGTGAGAATAGCCACAGTAAATTAACGTGACATTGTTTCTCTGCAGTTCACTTTCGATGTTATGGTCAGATGAGTAAAACATGGTACTTGTCCATGATACTTAAGCACATAAAGATTTTAAAAAAAGATGTAACCTCAGTTATGTAAACCTCATAATTACAAACTTAGTTTGCCCTGTTTTTACAAAAGTGTTTTGGAGTTCTGCCGTTTCACTGCTCTTCCTGGATTTTGTTTGCTTTTGGAAGCCAGTTAGTAGTATTTGGCAGAGAAGCCGGATTTAAAGTTTACCGTATTCCTGCTCTGTGAGGTCAATTAAACTCTTCGTAATTACACAGACG
Organism: Amphiprion clarkii; assembly: GCA_027123335.1. Classification (NCBI taxonomy): domain Eukaryota; kingdom Metazoa; phylum Chordata; class Actinopteri; family Pomacentridae; genus Amphiprion; species Amphiprion clarkii. The sequence continues at coordinate 20,457,030 of CM049586.1, read as the reverse complement.
AAACTCCAGTGTTTTATCTATTTTCCCCTCTAACACCAATTACCATGCCCTCTAAATCCCCTCAGGAAGCTGGAAACTGAATGCCACTTGGGTCTGAATTACTGAGAGCAAAGAACAAAATGTGAAATTGTAGCAGCAAAAAATATTCATTTCGGTTGCTTTCATTTTCATTCAAGTGAATGCCAAACTGGAAAAAAAGGGGGACAGAAGAAAAGAGAGAATTTGTTCTATGCAAAAGAATCAACCAAGAGGTAAAAATAGCTCACGTGTGTGAACTTGTTTTTACCCTTTTATATCACTGACATTGATATGGATGAGTGTTCTGGCAGCGAGCTTGATGAAGCCGTTCTTGTGTTGACTGAGCGAGATGATGAGCGGGAGGGATGGAAATAAATACACTAAACCAACAAAGACTGAAAGAAGCAAAGCATGTGAAAGAACAAAGTTCAATACATTTCTCTTTGTGCATGTTGGAGGCCTTGGAACTTCTACACTTTTGGTCTGCTGTTTTTGAAGTGAACAACGTTCACTATAGCAACAGCTGATAGTATTTTTAATATGATGACTTGTCCACTGCAGCTCATTTGAAGAGTAAATACTGACATACCAAAGGGATAATAGGACTGCTGTATCAGTGTTTTTGTAAGTGTACTCTGTTTCTGAATAAACCATCAGTAACATCACATAAATATGTTTTTTTTCTTTAATTTATAAGTATTTTGCTTGCAGCTGTAAATGTTGCTGTCATGTTGGAGTTACCATAGCTACCACATTCTTACTTGCAAATGATGTGAAAACATCCGACATACAAATCAACATCCGAGCTGGTTTTTCTGAAATCTCTCTTACATCTGATTTTGAGCAGAAACACTTGGATGACACACGAGGTGACACATGGTGCTATTTTAAGTGTTTCATGGCTTCCATTTGCTGAATCTTATGCTCCCCGGCAAAGTAAAACAGCGATGTAAAAGAACAAGTCAACTCTCAGCTCCCTCTCCTGAGGCGATCACTGATTAGTCTGTGCTTTTCTCTGTTTTGTCTGTTTTCTTTTACTTTTTGATCTCTGTCTCTCTTCCACCATCTTTCCTCACATCATCCTGCAGTCTTATTCTGTCACCAGCTTCTACCTTACAACAGACCCAAGCGCTGAATGAGAACCAGGGGTCCTTTCTGCTGAGAAGACCGTGCACGATCCTCTCAGGTCCAATACCTGGCACAAGGAGCTGAGCAACCGTTGTACTCTCTCCAGTGGCATTTTTTGGCAGTCGAATATGCCATGAGGTGTTGGAACATTTGAAGTGATGAATAGCAACGCTGGCTATGTCCTAAAGGAGTTTTTCCATCAAGTAATTTCTGTTGTGCTTCCTGCGGCGGCCAACAGTGTTTTGCAGTTTAACCCAATGAGCCCGAGGCTATTTTCAGGGTAATTTCACACTCTTGTCTTGTTCATTAGAAAGGCCAGTCACACGTGCTGTATCTTGTTGTTTTTAGAACAATCTAGGCTTTCCTCCATCATTTGATATGTTAATATGTTTTCTATATTAGCCTTTGTACCAAGGAAAAGATCATATTATAAAATGGTAATATATTTTTTTTACATATATCTCACCATAAAATGCTGGCAGTAGAGATGTCTTTTTATAATTGTGTAGAGCTGTATAAAGGCTGTAACTACGAATAAATTACATGTAAATTTGAAAAGATTTTTCTTACCAATGCTTCCTCACACAGACAAGCAACTAGCTTTATTGAAAAGGTCACGTCATGCGCTACTCTTCATAATTTTGAGAGCAGTTCAACAGTGAGGACGTGAATTTGGACATGATATTTTTAGTGACTCATTGGCGTTGCATTTAGTGAGAAAGAGAGCAGAAAAACAAACTTGAAACTGCTATAATGACAAATAGTAACAATACATCAAATGGCTGTTTGTAAAGTGAAAATGGTGACTTGTAGAGACCAATTCACAGACAGTTTTTTACTCGACTGTGCAGTTCCAGTCAGCTATGGGGTATTTTAGGTGTCTTTCAGTACATTGTTTTGTTTTTAAGGTCTGTAGCTTTACTGTCAATCAGTATTAATATCATTAAGTGATGCATTAAGCGATAACTGGTAAATTTAGTGGTGTGCTTGGCACCGGGGGGGCTTATCTGGCTTGCCATAATCAACTTAAGGCCAATTCATGGTTTTGCACACAGATTATTCCTGGGGTTTGCAAAGTGCTATGGGATAAGCACAATAGGCAAACATAACACAGGGCTTCAAAAGAATTTAGAGCTTCCCAATATGTTTGCACACCATTGATAGAAAGGATCTACATATATAAGTTTGGAAGTAATTACTTCTCTTACAACTCCTTCAATGATGGCTTATAATAGTGTGGATAACAGCAACTCTCTCCTCAAAAGAAGCATTCATTTGGTGGGCACACTGTAGGGCAAAAACAGTCCACATGGTCACAAATTTTGGGCTACACAGAATCATTGTCACAGAAGTCTTGCAAAGATATCTGCAAGGACCCTCAAAGCCATAGTCAAATGATAAAAGTCACATGAACTGGGGATGAAGGATGTGGGGGAAATATCTAATTGCAATTTTTCGGACAAATTTCTTTTGGGACGCAGCTTTTTGAAGTCAATCTGTAGTTCAATATTTGTTGTGCAATGGATTTAAAACACTTAGTTCAGCATTACCACATGGGATACCCGAGTATGACTGTCACATAAAGAGCATGATGTAAAACCACTGACAGGACAGTTTAAACCGTGAATCAGACACGCTGTGTAATGTATATAACATATATATATACACATACACAAGCACGCACACACACAAAAAACGGTAAAATGATGCAGATGTTTGACAATAGTAGACAGGCAAACATGTACATGGATGCATCACATGCTTGAAGTAACAGGAATAAATATGCATGTGCTTACACATTCAAAATGCATTATCTTTAACCATGTAGCAAGCAATGCAGATGGATGTCATGTTGTTAAGACATGTTGTTAGAATGCTGTTTTTGATTAAGAGATAAAGTTTTTCCTGTCTCTTCTCCATCTCGCTCTCTCCTCCACACTGTATCATGCTGTTTAGTCTCTGTTTTTTGCTGCAGTGGATGTCCTTCTGGGGTTTTTTATGCTCTTTGACTTGGCGCACTGTCTTTTTTTTTTTTTTGCTTTTTTTTTTTGCTCCTGTCTCACTCCCCTCCTGCTCCTTTCATCTTCTCCCAACATGACATCAAGTCCCTTTTCTGCTGTTTTTCATCTGCCTCCATCTGTTGTTGTATTTTCCTCTTCTTTTTGCCTTGATACAAACCAGGACATCTCTAGACAAGAAGCAGCGTGAAGCTTGTGGCCACAGCTTTAGCACCCTCATAGAAGTTTTCCAGCTTTAATGAATGCATGCAGAGAACTTTTGAACAGTTTGCATACATTCTTTGTGTCACTATCATTGCAGATGCTAGCAGCAGTTACCTTGAGGTTTTATGCGATGGCTCCCTCAGACTTTTTTTCGTCAAACGTCTTCCTGTCTTCCTGTGCAGACTGCTTCATCAGAACTGTGTGGGTGTGAAGTGCAGTGGGTCGGCGTTTGAATACGTGTTCGACGAAGTACCTTTCCTGTTCATGAGACTTCAAAAGCGTCTTCCCCACAGGCCGCATGTCAGGACTCAGTAGCTTAACCTATGCCAATCCTTTAATCTCCTAGTGATTTCATAGGAGACATTTTTCACTGAGCGAAATATCTGAGGTGTTTGGATTATGCAAAACCAGTGCAGGAAGTATAGCTGTGGATTTTAACTTTCTGCTTTTGACCTGGTTTCAAGTTGCCAATTAAATCCCTCCTGCTTAGTCGGCTGAGTAGTTGAGAGAGAGGATTGTGCCCAGACAAAGCAGGGAGACCCGACCTCTGACCTGTTCTGATTGTTTGTGCTTGTGTTTATCTTTGTGTGGTTAAGCAGCTTGTCCATGCTGTTCCCTTATGTATTAAGGCAAAGGGACATTTTACCTTCTTTCTTAAGGATATAATCAGTTCACATACATTTTAAAAAGCATGTTTTTTTTCTTGAATATTTTTTTGGTGTATAAAATATCAGGAAATAATGAAAAATGTCCCTCACTGTTTTCTGTGGCCCAAAGGGATGATATCAGATCTCCAGCCAGCAGTCCCAAACCCAGAGAATATTCACTTTATTATGATTAAAGACAAGATAAAAGCAGCAGTTTTTTACATTTAAGAAGCTGGAACAACAACTTATTTGACATTTTTGCTTACAAATGTTCATTTAACAAATAATTGTCAGACAGGTAATTAACCGACTCCCTGCAGCTATATTTAGTTGGAAAATTAGTTGACATGTGCTGCCGTTTTAAGCTACCAACCTCATTTTTCCTGTATACTGCTGCTTGATAAAGAAAAAAAAAATGCAGAAAATGTATTCAAACTTGCACCAAAATGCATAATAATTACATTGGCCCACAGTTTAAAATCTATTATTTTCACCATAAAGACTGTGAAAGTGTGAGATGTTTCTGTTTTTTAGATTTTTGGCAGAACTCATCCCCCCAGCAACCTAGAAAACAACCAGACATTTGTGGTTAGTGTTTGCCAGGCGTATTTTAACCAAAAAACGAAATCTCTTTCTAAGTCCAATCAATTGCTTTTGGTGTCTGAACTGGACCGAGTATGTTTTGTTTACTAAAGCAAACAGCGACTGAAACTTTGGAAAACAGTGACTGAAAACGACAGAAAACAGACACTGAAAAAGCAACAAAATGTAACAATAAGCTGAAACTCCTGGTTGAAAGTCCTATAATTGTTGCCACCGCCACCCCTCCAACTTGTGAATTCTATCTTTGCTGCTGTTTTTATGTCTGAAGCAACTAAACTCATTAGCCACATGATGTTTTGCACTGTGGACTAATGTAGTTATTACACATTTTGGTGTGAAACTGCTGTGAAATTGTGGTTTAGTATTTTGACCATGTGTTGTTTTAAATTAATCTGAATATCTTGTTTTCTTTATCTTAATTAGTGCACTGGCATAAGTTTTCCAGGGAAGACACACTGTTGGAAATTTAATTTGTGAGAACATAGGCTTTTAGTAGTTTAGTTAATAAGATTCAAGTATCTGTGGCAGTAAATGATGATGAACGCTTTACTACAGTTACTATACCAGCCTATTATTTGCTTGCTTTGCTAGGCAAGATAATTGAATTATATATTGCTTTGGCAACTCGTAGCAGAATATTTCCACATATTCAGTACAGTTTATTTAAATTTTTCATGTGATTTGCTCGTCTTCTAGTCAACATTTCATACAGTATATAGTACTTTTAATTATTCATTATTCACTGATGAGCATCGCAAGGGAAGTCCACGTGTTGTATCACAGTGTGTCTTCAACCTCAACATAAGAACCCAAGTCTGATCTCTCTCTCATTCATGATGCGAATACAATGACATGAAAACCTTTTAGTGACACATCCGATAAAAATTACGCCACTGGGAGTTATTTTTTTCTGACAGGTGCATGAGCTGGGGTGTGGATGACATTGTAAGTCAGCCTGATGCTATTCAGTCACGGTTCTCATAAGTGTCGTGCTGTAGCAGGCAGGACGGAGTGGGATGAAACTGGCTGCAAGGTGCCTGGGCTCTCGAGAGGAATGTGAGGTATTTCCCAGCGTACAGTGGATGCAGCACATGAGGAATCAGTGCTGGACCGCAGAGCTAATCTTTGTGCATTTTAAGCCCAGCGCTTTGGTGAGAAAGCTAAGAGGTTAGCATCAACAATTTGCTCTATTGCTGAATACTGCATAGTGCTGTAGGGCTCTCAAGGTGAAACTGAAACTCAGCCCCCGCGCCGACCTATCATGGAGTAGCAGCGCCTCACCACAAGTGACGTTGCTATGATAGCTTGCAGCATTTGCTAATGCATAAATGTAGGACTTAAATGTCAATAACTCACCACATTCGTATTTTCAGTAAACAAACCCACAGCTTCTATAATTCATTTTGCAGGTTGTGCCACCAGATTGAATTTGCTAGTCTGTTTTATGGCACCAGAGGAAATTGCTTTTCAAAACACGGTGAGGGCACTGGTTTTCTACTGAAATGGATTTGAAATTCTTGAGTGTTTCTCCAATGGCAGATGGTGTATAGACTGAAAGACAGATGGAAAAATGACTTGGAAATCTTCATCTTCTTCAGTGGAGTGAGTGCAAAAACCAAACATCACCAGAGAGTGGGTTGAAGATACCAGGCTCCAAAGGCCTTTTTTGCAACAGAAGCGGTAAAATGTGGTCTTAATTTTGAGGAGCAAAGGCAGTAACAAAGACAAAGGCAAAGCTATAAATTAGCTTGTCTCTTTAATTCTGTAGTAATTATTCCAAGGTGGAACATTTATGTATAAAAACCCTACATGTACAGTAGCTGCTTCCTGTGTGTGGGCTCCATGTGTGTGGTGTTTGTGTGTGTGGGACACATGCCAGCGCCCACCGATGTGAGTCGCAGTGTAACAGCACAGTGGCTGATTGACTAATGAATTGCTCACTGTCGTGTAATCTGTGGTAACAAGATGAAAGCCAGACAACGCAAGACAATCAAAGCGGTGTTTAGACAGATGGTTTCAACTCATTAGTCTCCCAGTGTGAGTCTGTCAGTAGGTTTTGGATCACTATCAACACACACGAGTGAATAAACTACAGATTGATGTTAGCATTTTGAAACAGGAGCCAATGTTGAATGGCACCATACTGTCAGCGGTTGTTTTGTTTTAACATTTAAATGCTGTTTGGTTGTTGTGTCATTCAATGTAAAAAAAAAAAAAAAAAAAAGCCCATGAACTTTGCTTTGTGGGTGGCTCACACTCCATCATGTCATGCCTGTCTGCGGCTGCTGTTTCAAGGAAACAAATTCCCTCTAACAGTAGAGTATAAAAGCAGGGAAGCAACAGTGACATGTGCACCAATATCCTGGATCTGAAGCTTGTCTTGGTTTTGATCATATTCAGGATGTGGCATTTACATGAGTGGAGCACATCTGGTCATTTATATCTCTGTATATGTGATAAACGCTCATATCCTGATTACTGTTTAATGTATGGCTTTTGTGCAGGTGCCTGTGATGTTTACAACAGAAATCAGGAATTTAATCTGACATACTTGTAACGTAAATTTGTTTGGCTGCGGATACTGGCTGGGTTGGGTCACGATGGTAGCAGAGTAACCAGGTCAATTCAGGTGTCCCTCTCTGTAGCAATCCTTTCCAGCTCCTCATGGGGGATCTCAAGGCATTTCCAGATGACATATATAATCCTTCTGAGTCTACCCCACAGCCTCTTCCAAGTTGGACATGGAAAATCTCCAAACCAAGGCATCTTCATTAGATGCCTGAACCACCTCAGTTGGCCCTTTTCGATGCAAAGGGGCAGAAATTCTGCTCTGAGCTCCATCTGGATGTCTGAGCTCCTCAGTCTGTCCCAAAGGTTGATCCCAGCCACTCTATGGAGGAAACAAATTTTAGCCACTCGTATCCACAACCTCGTTCTATCTGGTATCCACAACGGGTAAATTGAGAGTTTTCCCATTCGGCTGAGCTCCCTTTTCACAGCTGTTGTCCGGGATAAAGTCCACGTTTCTGCTGCTGTGCACCAATCCATCTGTCCATCTCATGTTTCATTTTTTTAGACAGTAGTGAACAAGATCACAAGAGATTCACCCCCAAACCAGAGAGAGCAATCCACCACTTTCTGTCCTCAGAGATGCAGATGCTGATCCTCACACTGAAGGTCACAGCCTGATGGAGCCAACAGAGCCAGGTCATCTGCAAAAGACAGACGCGACGCCACGGCCTGACCCTGGATAAACAGAAGAAAACGAACGGATGGAGGGATGAAAGCAGGCTTAGTACTATTAAATGCCAACATCATGTTGAAGAAGCACAAGCACTAGTTCTGTTATCAGTGAAAGTGGCCATAGTGTTGTACATACTGGCCATGTGTGGAGATTATCGTTTTGTTTTTATTTCCACTATTTTATTTAGCTGAAGCTGCCCCTGTGCAGGTAGTCAGCAGAATCTGAGATCAGGAAAAGATGTATACACGCAACAGTATCACTTTCTTTTTGAGTATCTCAGCTTGCATAAATGGTTTTTACAAAATTAGGATACCCAGATTTCTAAAAATGACAATATGAAAGCAGGTTACTTTGAAACTCCATTATCAGCAGGATATTCAAGTCTATAAACACAGTCAGTGTCTGTTTTCTATTGAGATAAGCTACAGTTATTTAATATTCCTCACAAATAATGTCCTCACTTTCCCTTTAACGTAAATGAAATGAAATATTTGATGTTCAGTTGAATTCATCTGTCCAGATGAATGACGCAGGAGGTTGCGAATGATGATACAGTAAAGAGGATAATAATGTGGAGACAGGAAAGCCTCATGGGGTCAAACAGTCAAAGGAGAATTTGGATGAAATATTGGTCAGGAAAGAATTAAATGCTCCACTGTTTTTGTCTGGTTATACCATTTATGATTTGTTGTTTTTTACTCACTGATATGATTGAGGTACTCTCTCTGTTGAGGCAGATGTTTAATCATTTATTAGTGTTTGTTTGTACAGGGAGCAGCAGATTACTGAAATACACACTCATCAGCAGAGCTCTGCAAACAGAGAGGAAACGACCTGCTGTGTTATGACGAACATCTGGCACAGATGAGGGCCCAGAGCGTACATAGTCCCGTTCTAGGAGGAGTTAAAGCACACAGCATAACTCACTTTTAATCTATGTGACCTAATCATGCTTGGTTACATCATGAAAATAGGAGATGTACAGTTTTTAAAGGGTTTCAGAGGCAGGATTTTCCTGCGCAAAAGGATCCGCGGGCAAGATTTAGATTTCTTTCAATAAGTCAAACGAATTAAATGCAACATGTTGATTGCGGAGTCAAAAGCAAATAAGAAATGCTGACCTGTTTCTATAAAATGGTTAAATCCTGCGCATTTAATAAATGTGATTTTGGTCTTCTAAAGGAATGCATCAGTGCAGTCTGCGCTTACCAGTGGAAAAGGTCAAGACTTCAGCTTCAACAGGCAATTTTCTTGAAGCTGTAGGCAGCCAGTTCCCATGACCACAACTTCTAAGAGCACTGTCTATTAAAAAAATGCATTAACACTAAAGTTAAAATGGGCTCAGAGGGGCTGTAGGGCAGGTTGTAGTGCCTATTAGAGCAGAATAACCTACCTGGACTGTTTGAGCGTTAATCTGCTGCTGAGTCCCAAACCAATTAACTTGGACTTGCTCTAATAATTGTCAGTTTTACTGCCCCTCCATTTGGAGAGCAAAGAAAAGGGCAAAGATAAGAGCAGGACTCTTTCTTCAGTGTATCATTTATCTGCCAAACAAAAGTAAATATGTTTTTGGACAGAGATGTCACATGTTGGCAAGCTATACCACTTAGTAATACTAAACTCTGTATCAAAATAACAAATTAAAAAAGCACAAAGATTTCTGCATGATAATCAGTATGGGCAGGTAAAGGCTTCAAAATAAAATACCACCATATTCCCAAAATGAACACTGACAAGAAATGGATTTGTTAATAAATGTAAATTGGATGTGTACATTTAAAAACATTTGCACCTGCCAATGCCATCATAGAAAGAATAGGCAAATATCTTAATATCACACCATGAAAAACTTGATGTTCTCTGCAATTCGGTGGAAAAAGTATGTGCATATCGATATCAACAATCAGCCAACAAGGATGGTGGTAAAAATGTGGCATATATCACTATAATAAACCAGTCAAATGAATGTTTTTCAAAATAAACTTGTATTCAATTCAAAACATTGTGAATGCTTCAGATTTTAATAAAATAAATTGAATGGAGTACATCACCTAGTTATAGAAAAGAATGAAACAAAACCAGCTGTTTGTAATTTGCCTAAAAACTTCAACGAAGAAGAAACAAAAATTTTTACCAACTATGAGATTAAAATGTCTTTTTAATTGTTTTCAGTTTGGCAAGTTGTAGTTATTCTTTCATGTCAGCTGAAGCAGAAACAGTCATTTAAGTAAATGTTTGTTACATCAGAACTTCTTTAAAAAGGTTTTCTTATCTCCCAGTATGTGCATAAACTTTTTATTCAAAGCAGCCAAAAACTACCTCAAGCAATCATATAAACTTCCTTGCAAAATTATTTATTTATCTATTTTTATGCTTTCTATTAAATGTATCTAATATAATACTTTAAATACATATAAACATATGTAATGGAAACTTGTCTTTTGTCCAGTATGTACAGTGCCGATGGTACTATTTGTACCATAGAAAAATGAGCACCGTCACATTCTCAGAATTTCAGCATCGACTTAGTATTGTTTCTCATGACGTCCTTGTTTGAACCTGAAATTCACCAGATATCTGACTTTATCATACAGGGTCTGCACAAATGAAGCCACAGTAACCAGAGTTATTCTACAATATATAACTGACAGATTTCCTAAGGAGACAAAGCAGAGCCATAGAAATCTGGAAAAGCTGCAATGAAAACAGCTTTAGCGATTTTAAGGCATGTTCACATCGTGCAAATTTAGTTAAATGGAAAAGAATCACCTAAAATGGAGAAAGCACTTCTCTGTCTGAGTAAAAACAAAAGAGCAATGGTTTTCAGACAGTTGTGAAATAGCAGTCAATGATACAAATCCATCTTTTTAATAAACTGTATGAACTTATTGGAAATTTGGCGACCATACTTCCAGTTACTCCAAGAGTGTTATTTTTTCTTTTCAATAATGCTTTCCTGAATGAAATTGTATAGGTGTGTCAGCAGTTAGGTCAGGTAATTCTGTGAGTTGGCACTTCATCGAAAGGTTCCTAGATCCAAATATACAGAGATTCATGGATTGATGTTGTGATTGATTCATTTATGCCGCACAAAATAATGCAGAATTTTGCATCCAAAACTACTAGTGCTATCCTGTAATACCCCAGTTATAATTCTGACGATGCCTTGAATGTTCAGCAGCAGAGTAAATGAAAGTCTGGTTCATGTTTGCAGGAATAAACATGTAGGGACAGAAAGAGAAAGAAAAAGAATAAAGGCAGGGGGAGGGGAGGAGGAGAGATTTAGAGAATCAAAGGAGACCGAGCAAAGATGAGTTTTCGGACTGCTTAACAAGAAGATCCATTGAATATTAAGGCTTATTGACATGCAGTGAGTTTTCATGCCACAATGACTGGTTGCCTCAGCCTCAAAAAAACAGAATCAGGGTGCAGTGTCAGGACAAGCCTTGCTTTGGTGCCAAGGGGATGCCTTTGTTTTATTCTGTCTCGGCACGTCAGGAAATGTCACTCTATGTAAGAGGATCCAATTACTCTGCCGTTCTGCTACAGTCCCCTATAGGCACAACGGGCTGCATACAAGGTCGTATTTCCTTTGTGGTAAGAGTTATTTTGACAGTGCTGGTGCGACTGAGACAATAGTTTTCCTAAAGTGAAGTCTTTGGTAAGATATTCATGTTGAAATTAGAATTTCTCTCACCTTTGAACTATCTGTCTTGGTATTGTGCTACTGAATTTTTCATTGACAGATTGTTTCTGCGCCTAGAGAAAACACTCAAACTGAAAGCTTTGAACTTACACAGGATTCTGTGATGACAGTAGTAGACTTCAGTAACTTCCTTTGAGGTTGAATACCCTGGTATCAGTGTCACCACTTGCTGGGTGAAGATGACACCATCGCAGCGATGTCCACATCCAATCAGAGGTCGGTATGAGCCTCCGTGGCCGAACAGCAGGGCAAGGTCATGTGGTATACAGCGCAGGGATTACAGCCCCTAATCTGCCTGTCATGAAAACTCAGCTAGAGAAAGACACAGATCGTGATCATGGGATGACAAATGGCGGATGTTTTACACAAGATGACAAACGAGGAGATTGAGTATGGACTATGCAGCATCCTTAGTCGTATGGCAAAAACCTGGTATGGGGGGATGAAGCAAGAGCTGTCATGTGAGTTTTTACTGTATGCAAGTGAATAAATGTGCGGGTTTGCTGTGCATGGCCATGCTTTATTTTATAGAGAGTATATGTCAGCGTGCACATGAACACACTGAGTATCACCACTACAGAATAAGCAGAGGATGTGGTTGTGGATTGTTCTGGTGAAGGTTTCTATTTGCAGGGGTGTGTTTATCCTCAGTGACCATAAGAGAACGCACAGGCTTCTACATGTGACTACAGAGAGACCAAAACACTGCCTTCTCACAGCTGAGGCAAAAGGAACCAAATTCAAGTCTGTATATGCCCTCTTCAGTTTCACATTTTACTCTTTAAGTTTTGTGTCGATATTTGTACTTAATGCACAGTATATCTACATATTCATCTTCAGAATACAGGAGGAAATACTGTAAGATTTTGTTTAGTCAAGGCTCAGACTTCAAAGCTACTATATGTATTCTAATGTTTGTGTGGGATTAAGGCACTTTATATCAGCACGGTAGTACAACACTAGCAGTACAAGCAAGAACTTAAAACAGGAGAAGGAAATTTTTGTTTTGTTGCATCTTTGGACAAAAAATGCACACTAACCTTTCAGCATGTTGTAATTTAAAAGGTCTGAGAGGAAATTCCAGATCCTCTTGTCTTTGTTTTTAGAAATTTTAACCAGTCAGACTCTTGACAATCTTCATGTCATTAATTTTGCAGGTATTTGGTCATAAACCAAAGTATTGAGATTTCACCCAGGGCTGCCAGTAATGACTATATTTGTGTTGAAAAATTGGCTACTTTAGCAATTAGTCAAGCAACCTGAAGTGGGGATGGCCATTAAGGTACTATTGAACCAATTGGTATATGCAAAACCTAATCCAGATCCTTTGTTAATGTCCACTGTCACACAGGTGTTTTAAATCTGAATAATTTACTAAATATGTGCAGCAATATCAATCAACAGCTGATTATTTTGTAATATTAAGCACACTTTTTTTATTGGTTATGCACTGGAATTGCTGGCAAAGCCACAGACACATAATACAGAGACCAAAAGTAGCTATTTTGTGTCACTGGGTTATTGGTATGATGTCTTAAGTAATCTTGACTCGGTTTAATACAAGTAGACTGATCTGTAGGTTGTTAAGCCTGACAGAAGACTTTGTCATGGTGCTTCTTGTGCGGATAATCCCCCGAAATACTCTCTGCTTGCCACACAGAAGTTTATGTTTCCTCTGGCCACCATCTGGAGGCACAATGAGGTGCTACAGCTAATCTGCAATACTTGAAATGTATGTTATTAAGGGCAATGTATTGAGTATTGGTGGATACTAAATATTAAATTACTGGGAAGCAGAAAACTTGTTTGAGACATCCCTAATATTACCATTTATTTTCCTCTCCAGACAAAATGACTATTTCATTTAAGTTTATTTCATTTTGACAAATTACACGTCATTGTATAAAGCTGTGCAGCAAAAATGTAGACAATGGTTTACATATTTAAGTGCAAAACTGGAAACACCAACATGAAAAACATGAGGACTGAAACTCCTTCACAAAGTGAAAGTGGTCAGTCTGTGTATTAAACAAAGTGCAACATGGACACGGTGGATTTTGACATTCATTCAGCTGTGTTTAAACTGGCAAATAAAAATTATTCTAAATGTAGTGCAAAGTGATGGTGGTCAGCTTAAATAATTACAATCAGCCGATTATGTAATAATTGTGAGAGACCTTGTTGGCAGCAGAGTCTGAGGATTATGAGACTCAATAGACTTTATCTTCTAGGAACTATGAATGTCTGTACAGAATTTTGTGACTACCCAGCCAAGAAATATTGAGATATTTTACTGGATAAGTGTCAGCTTTGAAATGCTGTTGGTCCTTGTGGTCTTATGTTCTGCTGTCATTGATGCACTTTGTTTTATAAGTATTTTGCGATGAAGTTGGTGTTGAAGAAATCCAGTAGTTATTAAAACATTTCAGTCAGAACCAAAGTTTTTTTTACCCACAGATTAATATGACAATGAATGAGCTGTGGTGATCTGCTGACTTTTCATGAAAACCTATAATACCTCTTCCAGAATATACCAACTGGGCAAACAGATCAGAGTTTGTTTTGGCCAAACCAAACATCTCCACTTCATTGGACCAGTACATTATTCAACAGGCCATAGTGTGTTTGACAGCTCTGTTGAGCCACATGGAAGCACGTGCTCAGCTCATGCTCAAACTCCCATCTGCAGTTGTGTAATCAAACTCTTTATTTGTCCAGACTCACACCTTTTTACTAAGAGCCACAAGTTCACACCTGTTCTGTAGGCAACTCCTGGGAAATTCACAAGATCACTATCAAAGTAAAGAAGGCTGTTGGCAGGTGAGCAGGTGGACTACAAAATAGAATAAGATCATTTCAGTGCAAAATAGACACAGAAATTGATTGTACTTGACAAGTGAGCGTATCCAAAGAGAGATATTTCTCTTCAGGTTGTGCTGCAACTGTGTGTGTGTGTGTGTGTGTGTGTCTGTGTCTAGTCTTGGGGTTTGGAAGCAGAGCCCGTCCTGTATCAGTGTGTATCAAGAATTCGTCCAGCTGCTGTCGCTGACTACCTTTCAGCTCGTTAGACTTGGCCAGAACTGTGAATGTCGGCTCCATCACCACATTTGATGGAAGATTATTATTTGGCTAATGTCTTTATGGCAAGAGAGGGGAGCCTGTAATTTCACTCACAGGCGTGAATCACAGAATGATTCACAGCTGAGATCTCCAGGGGCTCCTCGTTGGTGGTCGCTCATTACGTCTCACCAGAGCCCCATGCAGATGTCCCATTATCCACTAATAGTCCCTTCATTTGTTCACAATGACTTCCATTTGGCCCAAGATGTAACAGTCGCGGAGAAACACTAATGTTGTCTCGAAATGAGCTGCAGACACATTTTTGCACATTAAATGTCATTTTTGGAAAATGAACAGAGAAATACATTTGGAAATGGAAAAGTTTGACTCAACAACAGGAATTCATCGGAAACAGAGCATTGATTTCAAGACTCAAAAATCTCATTAGAGTTGGAGTACCAGGTTGTGGATGAAATTAAAGGAACATGTGCTGAATTGCCTTTTCATGTGTGAATATTTTTGACTGAAAATGAACCTCAGAACCTTCATGCTTTCTGCGACATCCACGGAAATAATCATGTTATTTTAAATCCAAGAAGTTTTTGGTAATGTATTTAATGTAGACCAGCTATTTCAACATACACCGATCGGTGACAACTTTAAAAACAACCTAAAAGTGCTTTCACACAGAACGTGACAACAGCACTGTTGCTGAAACCCAATTTTTCCAGTGGCCTGCACTGTGCCATGACGTTTTGTTGATGTGTCAAGCACGATGAGTTTGAGAGATTATTCCGAATTCCTGTGCAGCTAATAGAAAAGAGGCACATAACCAGGCATGCAAGGCAAAATGTAGAAAAAATTAGCACGTGTGTCTAAATCAGTTGAATTAAATGACTCAAGATTGTGTTTGTAACAAGCTGTGGGGAGGAAAGTCCTGTCGTGGAAACAGGATTCCATCCAAGCGGGAATGTGTGTTTTAGCAGGTAGCTGGTTGCAGGTAGACAATATGAACCAACATAGCGTAGGTTGGTTATGTCCTATTATATTTCCTTAACCTTTTGACGCACATGGGTCAAGCGATACCAATTTTCCATTGATTATGGGTCAGTTTTGACCCATGTTGTACATCAAAGGGTTAATTGAAGTAATCAGGTAATGAGGTATAATTTTCATATGGAGTATTTTATTGATTTAGTGGCGTAATCCTGCCAGAAGTTTGGAAAATTGGCTATTATGCTATGTCCTCAATGACTCACTCAAGCAGTATGCTAAACCCAAAGACTATAATATTGTTAAAGTTTCCCTTATGCCATCAAAACAGCTGTGACAACTTCTTTGTCGTGTTCCTCGAGCCCTTCCTGAGCAGTTCTTTGTGATGTGGCATAAATGATCTATTTATGGAGGCTGCTACTGTCTGGGAGTGCTGTTGACATGAAGGGGTGTATGTGGCCTGTAGCCAAGTTTAGAAAGGTGGTGGATGTCAAAGTAAGATCCACATGAATGCCAGGACCCAAGGTTTCCCAGCAGAACATTGCATTCTGACGAATTTGCATTTCAGATCTAATCAGTGTAGTAAGTGAATGACATCTGATCATTCAATAATTCCCTCCCGCCAACAGTAACAGTGCGATGTTAGACGGAGGTTTTTAGTTCTGTATTATTTCTGGTCCATTAAGTGCATATTTAAGACTCTCACAGGGTTCATTGGAAACACAATTTTCCAGAAATTATTACACTAAAGTTAGCTCATCAAATCTGCTAACGGCAGTTGTTATTTCAACAGACGACATCTAAATGTCAAGGTTAGTTCAATCTGTAGTCCTCTGTTAAAAATCAATGGCCCAATTGTTCTGGAAGTTCAATTGAATTGTGAGTGTCAAATGTGCCTCATTTATATTTGGAAGCTGCATCATGTGCTTTCTGAAAGGGTCAGTTGTGCTTCCTGTTGTCTCTGTTTTAGTGGTGGTTGTGAATTCCAAAACTTCTGCACTTTCGAGCATTAAATGAGGAGCTTCTTAGTGCATTCAGTGCTGTTGCTACTGTGTGGCACCAGTAACAATAAGCAGCAGGAAAGTGCTGAGGTTTTGTGTTGCGGCTTCACCTGACGAGCTCAGCAGCTTTGAAGTGCATCATGCAACGGGAGAAGAAATGATGACTGTTTCTTTTGGTTCTTTGTATGAAAAGGAGCCACAGCACACTGCCTCACTGCCTGCTGGTTATAGCTCATTGACCAGACATTAGGGGACATGTCATTTATTTCCATACAACTTCTACTAAAAGAGAGAAACCCCTTCATTCTCCAAATGTCTTTAAACTCATTAACCAGCAATCAGCAAGTCAAGTGGAGGCTTTTTTGTGTTCTTTCCCTTTACTTTTCAGTTGTCTCTCTCTGATGCTGTCTGTTGATTGGTGGCCTGCTGCACTTAGAACTCCTAAACTAAGCAATGTCAACACACTAGTCTCTGTAGATAGGGAACATCTGTGTGTCTCTGTGGGTGATGAGCCTACTGCCATCTTGTGGTGATGAAGCACAGATGCACTAATGCCCTCCCAAAACTCCATTAGATTGTCTGCTGTCCAGAGGCTCCAGTGGCGCAATCGGTCAGCGCGCGGTACTTATAAGGCAGTAACCCGCAGAGCAATGCCGAGGTTGTGAGTTCGAGCCTCACCTGGAGCAGAGAAGTTTTAAATCCCAAAAATCAGAGCAAAGTGAGCCTTGATGTTGACTGAACAGACAGCAGTGCAGCTCTACTCGTTACACAGGTTGGTTATTTGCATTTCAGAAATTAAACTAGAAGCATAATACGATATAAAAGTGATGCTGCTGTTATTTATATAGGACATTTGAAGCAACAGACACTGACCCAAGAAGATCAGTGTAAAAAAAATATGACTTATCTGATTTAAATATTAAGGTCAAGACACTGCAGCATTGTTTATTTTACAGATTTACCTGAATAACTTTAATATGTATTATTACAAACAATACCAAATTGCCTCACAAATTCAAAACTTATGATTTAAGCTGTACATAATTATACATAGATACCAAATAAATCCGAAGATTCCCTTTGAGCGAGCACTTGGTGACAGCAACAGTAAAATAGTGGATCCTTGTTCGTAGCTATGAACAGTATGTCTATTTTAAGAAACAGTTTTGCAGCTTTAGGCATTCAGTTGGGATTAAACTCAATCAAATAGAGTAAACGTTACATTTACATGTGTTTGCATTGACAAAATCAGGACCAGTATGATGCACCAGCTCCATCAAGTTAAATCACACAAGTTCAGTATCTTTCTGCATTGTGATGCAGGTCATTTGATGCTTAGACTTGCTGCCAGACTAGTGGCCTTCAACATTTGGATTAAGCAGTTTGTTTATTCTGGCATTTCCCTCCACACTGTCTGATCCCACACCATGGGGAGACGTGGATTACTGTTGATTATATGCACATTCTGTCCAGTCAGTGCCTGTAATTACTCAGCAAAGCTGGTCAGTTTTGGTTTGGCAGTCCGAATGTGTTTGGCGTCACGTATCTGTGAATGTCCTCTGACTGTGTGAATTATCTTATAATAATGTATAATGTCTTTGTCTGTGTTGTCCAGCTGGCAGGAGTAGGGGGAGGTAAGGAGCATGGATGAACCGGGCAGCAGGAACAGCAGCCTCCAGAGGAAGAAGCCCCCATGGCTCAAACTGGACATCCCAACCATCCAGCTGACGCCAGACGACACGCCGACGCTCACCCAGGTAACCACACAGCATTCAAAAACAAGGCAGAATTATACAAGCGTATTACAGTAACAATTTAGGACGACTAGAGGGATGTAACTGAAAATCATCCTTCTAGACTAAAGTCAATGACCACTGAAGTTTAGGGTTAAAATTACAAGCATGAGTTTGACCAAAAAATACATTTCTTAGAGCATTTGCTTTCAACATCTGACATCCTCCTCAGCAGATTGTGTTACTCGTGCCATGTGATCACACTGACTACTGAGCAAATTCAAATGAGGCAGACACTGAGGAGTATTAACATTTAGTTAGCCTCCTTTACAGAGCTTTTGCTTGTTTTTTCCACGTATATTCACTCATTCATTTAACTTGGATGACTGTTTGACCTGTTTGTGTGTTTGTGCGTTGCAGCCAGTGAAGCGCCTGCGCAGTGTCAGCATGCCGGGGGAAAACCCGCAGACCTGCATCGCTGCCTTGGAAACTTCCAACAACTACCTCAGACCTCCTCTGGAGAGACTTCCCTCCATCACACAGTCCATAAAGAGGTTACACACACATGGACACCCATGCACAAAGATAGACATGTTCACCCAAAGTCCTCTTCTTTCCTCTTTGCTGATTTTCTCCAGCTGCAAGGACTTTTGCACGTTTGCTAATTGTAATAATTCCTCTGCACTCATAAATCGTTAACAGAACTAATTGAAGCTTTATTTTCTTTCTGGTTGTCCTCTGACTAATCTTGCTCTATTTCTTCTCTCCTCCCTTTTCTTTGGTTTCGCCTTGTTTACCTTCTGCCCTTCCTGAATGCCTCCCTACCGACCTCATATACCAATGTGTGTGTAGTGAGAAAAAGGTTCGCTTTGAGCGCGTCAACACAGTTCCCCCAAAGGGCCAGAGGGGCCCCAGGAGGGTGCCATCCATCAGAAGGCGGTCCTGCATCCCCAAAATACTGGCCAGACGCCGTTCGTCTATACCCAAACAGATCATCAGGTACAGGAGAGGGGGAGATGACAGCAGTTTGAAAGTATCTTTGGCCATGACCTGAAGCTCTCACAGATGCTGTAACATTTTGGAGGATTAGTGGGTTTTAGGACCCAAAAGTTGGTCAGCAGTCATGACCCAAAGGCTGGGTCAGTCATTCCAAATCCAATGATCAGTGTATGGACAATGATTCACAAAACATCTGTGTTTCATTTGATTAAGGAATCTTGTGTTTCAGTATGAACATCATACCGCCTGAACGATGAGGATGAATGAGCTCATAGGCAGAGTACATATAGTATCGTCAGAACATGCAGACTAAAATTATTTTCCAAACTTATATGTATGTAAGAAATAGTAAAAATTTAAAACTGGATGTTAAGATACTAAAAATAATGTATTCCAGCTGTGAAACTGTAATGCGTTGGTTAAAAAAAAATGTGAGCACTCAGAGTTACTGTAAAACTCATGAGCAGGGTCAAAACACTTATCTTTTGTCATTCCATGGTGGTATTTAACTGACCACATCTTCAACTCAGAAAATGGTCCAACTTATTTTTAGAACAACAAATCTTTTGAACTACTTTGTATAAAGTGAAAGAAGTCGATTTTGGAGAATAAGTCACAGATAATTAAGGCTCAGCTGCAGCTCCTCTCAACTCTGTACACTGTTGTAGCATCTTTCAGCTCATTGTTTTCGTTCAAAGCTTACATCTCTACTGATTTCATTTGAAAGCATATTTTCAGTAAAAAAAACGTGAAATGATAAAGATAAAGCAACAACTGGTGAGCATAATGGAGCACATAGCAGCTAAAGAGACAGATTGTAATTTAGTTGTAAACTAAAACAACTAAATGGAGAGTGAATATTAAACTTACATTCACCAGAGACAAAGTAACTGCTGGATGTGCAAACAGGAAACTGTTCACTAACAAGTTCGACATGTTACATTAAAGAGGGACATAATGATGTTGTAATCAGTAGTCAATCAGCAAATTTAGATATCAACAACTGCTTTTTAACTAGTTAGAATTCCAAGCCAGTATATCCATAATGTAATTTTAAGTAGTTGCAATTCTAATTAATGCTATCTACAATTAATTTCTTACTACTCAAAATGATCAAAATTGTTGATATGAACAATTAATTTTTTGACAGTGGAAAAGTGCTTCTATTGTAGATATCTGTAAAATAATTGCAACTTCTCAGCTTTTACCATTGACTTCTATTCAGACTCAGACACAGACATTTATCATTTAATTCTGGCGTGTTATGATACAATGTTCACAATGCAAGTTTGACTATTTGCACTTCTAATTAGTATCTACAGCTCAGTTCTGACACGTCAAAATGTTAATAGTTGATGTGAACAATTCACCGTTTACGAGAGGAATTTTCACCTGTCAAAATGTCATGGCAGATATTTTGAATGGTATATGAACAAAACAAATATGTTAATTAGGGCAGCATATCCTAAATAGTAAAATTACATTTTGGCATGCTTACATGACAGTCCCACAATGAAAACTAAACCACTACCAGTCAGCCCCACTGATTAAATGTTCAAAGCGCTTGCCACATTATGTTGTGCTTTTTCAACTACTATGAATAAGACATTCCGTTAAATCCAAGCATAAAGAAAAGAATGAGACGTCAGCTATTTTCTGCACAAATAAAATAGGAGTGAGGTTTTGTTGCATCAAGACTAAAGCCTTCATTTAAGACAAATCCATTTATTGATAGAATCTAAAGTGACAGAGCAGGCGGCAGGTTGAGGAAACATGAATACACCACTTACTCACACAATACCTGGGGACTGAGGTGCACCACACATCAAAGACTGAGGATAAATGCCAACTTTAACCACATTTTTTCGCCCCTTGCTGTCTGTATTGACTAAGTTTTTGCAGAAAGTCTCATTACCATGTTGCTCTTTTAGTCTCTTTGTGCCACAGCTGTGTTGCTTTGTCTGTGACACATGAAGAATGCACATAAGCAGTCTATCAGTGTCGGTCCAGGTGGCACACAGGACCACTGGGTTTGAGGCAGACAATATAATACAATTACTCATACAGATTTCACTCAGGCCACATCAAAGCAGCTCCTGAAACGGCGTTAAATTGAATGTAAATGTTTGAACACGGAGCCAAAACCAAGAGAAACGCTTTTCAAAGAACGCCTTGACTTTATCACGCTGGGGTTTATTAGCTTTGCATTTGAGTGAAAGAAACAGAGTTAATGTGTTTGAAGTTTGCGAGAAAATGACTGGGACTGAGAGAGTTTTGTGGAGGTTAGCAGGGGTACATTGTTCTCAAAAGAGTTCACAAATCTGGGATGAATCTTTCCTATTCAAACAAAGTGTGTGTTTGTGCATGTGTGTGTGTGTATAATTTGCTGAGTATCTGGGAGGACACTGTGGTGTTTGTTGATTTAAAGGACACTCGTATGAGTCATTTTTCATGTTAAAGAGCCATTTATTTTGACAGATCAGGAGCTAAACGGATAATAATTTATCAGTCACGCTGATGCTCATAATGACGGGTGTTTAAAACTGAAGTTCACACGCTCAATTTGAACTCTATTTAACGCTTGACAGGAATAGAGCTGCAAAGCAAGGTGGGGTTCAAGCTACAAGCTATGATTCAGAGAAACTAAACCCCTGTGCTAGTTTTCCTCCAGTGTGGGAGTATATATGTGTGCAAGTGTTGTGTTCAGGCATGTCCCTGTGCCCTCCCTCCATCTCTCCTCCCTCTTAATGTGTATGATGATCAGTCTTCTCTCCCTCCTTCTAATCGGCCACTTCCCCTGGAGAGCTGAGAGGGAGAACTGCTGTTTACATGCACTCCTGCACAACTAGGTAGACGGACAGAAAGAGAGAGAGAGAGAGAGAGAGAGAGAGAGAGGGGGAAGGACCTCACTGGTGGTGATTGTTGGAGATCTGAATGAGGGAAGCATTCAGTTTGACAAGGACCAGAGCTGCTGTCTTCTTTGCTCAGTAGGTCACATCCTTTGATGTGAACTCTCGAGGAGGGATACTGGGAGGCCTGCCAGCAGAGTCAGAGTTATACGGAAGCTTCTGTTGGATGCCGGTGACACAAGTTCAGGAAATGTAAGACCCTCCCGCAGCCCGCAGCCTCATTGTGCGTTCAATGAGCATTTCCAGCTGGAAGAAAAAACTGGAAGCCCTCTGCGGATCTATTCTCTTGTCTGACTGAGGAGATCAGCGCCGGCTTTCCTCTAACCTCTGATTAACTCGGGAGTTCACTGAGCAGGACGCTGATGTTTAACAGAGCCCGGACATGTGTTTATCCTCTGCTTTTGCGTAACAGCGAGGTATTGCTGCCCCGGATGTGAGGAAATCCCCTTATAGAACATTGTATGTGTGATCTCCGAGGGATCAGCTTGCATCCTGCACGTCAGGGTTTAGTACTGGCTGGGGGTAAGCGGGGACAGCGCTGGTGATGGAGGCGTCTCAGCTGCATAGTTCCCGCCCCAATCAGGTATGACCCAGACCCTGAACCCCTCCTGGAGCTCTCTGGACAGGTGAGTGTGCAGTGGAAACCAGAGCAGAGCAAATACACAGAATTCACATACTTTGGACAATCAATGGATCTGAAATGCTGCTGATGTCATGCATTTCTTTGGAGGGGTATTAAGGTTGTTTTTTAAAAAATGAAATAAAGGATTTGGCTGGGACTAGCCGTGCATGTTGTAAATCGCTTTTTGGCCTTATATGTTGGATTTCACTGAACTTTTTCTGATTGCTAACATCATCATTTATGCACGTACTACTGCTGTTAAATCTTTTTATTTGCTTTCTAGCAGAGAGTGGCTCCAAAGGCAATGTCTGCTTTTTGCACATCGTCTTTCATATGCAGATTTAACAAATATGCAACTTGTTAACAACCCCTTCTGTCTTTTGTGATGTAGTTAACATGTCCACAAGGTGTTCATATGCTAGAAAATGCATCATGACTGAATGTACCGATGTCAGTCTCAAAAGCACAGATTTAGACTTCTGGGGTTTCATTTGTGACAATTCTAAGAAACTAATCCTGTCAACTTGCAGGGTTGGACTTTCTATATCAGTGCTCTTTTTCTGAATTGTTTTCCGGTTTGAACATGTATGGCCGAATTACTCCAATATTACAAATTCGAGTAGAATATCTTTACAGTGTTTGATCAGAGTTGTAGGTGAGCTGGTGTGCTCCAGCTGCAGTAAGTAGCAGAGGGGTGAGTGAACTTCATAGATCTGCACATTCTAGAGGAAGCAACCGTGTAGTGTCACATCTCAGCCATTTTATTGGAAAAAAATCATCTAAATATGTTCCACAGAGATGAATGTTTAAGGATTGAATTAATGACTGTGGAGGGACTTTTTTTTTTTAGAATTAAGGGTGCTACCCAGCAGCTTTTGTTATCTTCTGTGTGCTAAGCTAAGCTACCCAGCGGGTGGATGAACATACAGATGTGAACAGTATCAGCATTCAATATTCTTATTTAACTCAGCAAGAAAGTATGTCACCCAAAAATGCTGAACTACTCGGTGGAGTTTGTAATTTTAATCCAATGCATTTTTTTTTAGCTTACATGTGGGAGTGAGAGGAACAGCAAATCTGACACATGCTGTCTGAATATGCTAACTAACTAGCTGCAACAACCGCAGAGTCTGCAAGTGTGCTTCTAAACCCACTGAACTCTTTTAGTAAAAGTAGCAATGATATTAAAAATCTAGAAGTAAAAGGGATGCTTTTAAAATTTCACCTAAGGAAAGGTGCATATTTGTATCAGCAGCAAACCACGTGAAATGTAATTAACATATCAAAGATAAAAATGTGCAACAGAACATCTCCTGTAGTTATATTATTATTATATATTAGATCGTTATTGATGACCTAATATGTAACTATGCAGTTCAATATACCTCATATATGTACTTAGATATTATGTTGGAGAGTTTAAATTATAAAAATGCACATTTTTAGAGCTAATTGTATTTTTTGGCATGATATCTGAAACTGAAAAGAGTAGTAAAAGGTGTATTTGTGTCTGATATTAACTGGAATAGAAGTACAAAAACTTTGGAAACTGACATTAAATGATTACGTAGGAATAATTAAGTAGAAGTGCTTATTTATGTTGTTCCACTCTCTGTAAGTGCATTGCATTGTTTTGAGTCAGTGGTCACCACTATAAAATCCTTAATGACTGTTCTAACGACTGTTACGTTAACTATAAATAAGTGAAGCATAATCTCATATATTTTTCTCTTTTGATAAACATCAAATGAGTCTACACTTATATATCAACTCGACCCTTGAAGTAACATTAAACCTCACCGATGGATTTATCATAAACCAGTAAACACTTACTGTCAGTTCTCAGATTTATCTCCTGTATTTATTCTCTCTGTTTGCTCAGTGGCAGCTTTTGTTTAGATTGTACAAAGCTGTGCCCTCCGGCCTTCTGTCCCTGATGAAATGAATACTGCCTAAGCCTGTAATTACAGAACAGCAGATTGCTGCTGCATGTGTACCAGCCTTACCTGGAGGATACGGATGCTAATTCCTGTGGCTTAACGCTGCCTCAGTCTGTGGTGTGTGATTATTTTGTGCTGTCGTCAAGCAGCGGTGAATGTTTTATTGATGTGACGTGTGGGTGAATACGACGTGTGTGCTTGTCGGTGCATGTGCGCAAACAGACAAAAAAAGTCACTTATGTAAACAAGCAAATGTCCTCGAGCCGGGAATAAGCTCGTATCCAAAGTGTTCATTTTCAATAGTGAGGACAGTATGGCAGTCTTGATCATATATATCGTATATTTAAGGAAGCAAACCTTTTGTAAATACAGTATATTCTAAATTGGGACCTCCTTTAGTCTTTATTTCTGTATCTGTTCTATCTGTTTACATTTCATCCTCTCCTGCTCAAAGAGGCCCACTCTGAATCCTGTCTTTTTTTTCCAGTTTTCCCCAAACCTGTGTCCTCATTCTGAGACATTCCTCTCCGGAGGGACAACAATCAGGGCCGCGCCGCCCCCACACTGCCCCTGCGCAGCCTTAAAAGGCTTCCCCAGCTGGCGTTTTTCTTGATGATGAACGCTGAGTGTTTATTACCGAATGTTCTGCTCTCTAAACAGTTTCTCAAGTGTGGCCTCCCCCCTCCTGATGGGTTAACACACAGCCTGGCACGCAGGCGCTGGATGCACATCGGTTGAGTGTAAATGTAGCACACACACAGCCATGTCAGGTCATCTACTGTGGGAATATGATGGAACAGCTGCTTCTCCTCTGCCGAAGGCAACAAGTTGTGTGAGAAAACAAGACAGTATTTGTCATGGAGGCTCTCTAAGCTGCATTGCCAAGTTTCTATGGAATAAATCATGCTCACATGCACAGAATGAAATGGAGATAGAGGAGGAGTCAAAATACTAGAAGGGACTCTTACATGCTGTCATGTTGCTCAAGAGAGCTTTGTTTAATGGCCTGACCTGTAGCTGCGCATGTTGTGACCCTCATTCCAACCTGATTCTTTTTCATCAAATCACTTTACTTTCTTCCAGAATAATTGCATTGGTTGCGTTTCTGATTAGTTCCATTGAAATAATCAAATTTAGTCCGTTTTAGGGCTGTCGCTGACTTAAGCTTTTCTCAGTCGAATCAGGTTTGGCTGTTAAATTCAAAGATCTGACTAAATGCTACCTCTTTGATTTCTGAATTATTAAACAAATGACACTGCCTACCATATTACATTGAGAAGTACTATGAGAAAAACTGTCATGAACTTGAACTGATGAACCCATTTTTACTACCATGTGGCTGAATGGCAATCTGACTCTTACATACTGAGTTTGCATTTAACATTGTTAGGGTTGGCCTTCAAAAAGTCAAAGTACTGCCAGACTGTCTTCTGAGACATGGTTAAAGCAAGGTTTACCAACTATTCCACCCCCAGATTCAGTTCCTCTCATCAATTCACCACCAGCATATACTGTCATGTGGGTTTTTGTTGTTTTATCAAGTGTGCTGCAGGCCCTGCTTTGTGTTTCCCCTTATTCATAATTTCTCATTGAAGTGTCATCCCTGTGCATTTCTCTAAGCTCCTAGCTGTTTTATGTTGCATTCACTGACAAAAAAGGACTGCTCGACTTGAAAAATCTCAGTTAACTTGGGGTCTCTGACAGATGATTGGACTTTCAGGATTCTGTCTTAGTTGTTGAAATGTTGTCCAGTAGATTTCATCAATTTCCATTCTCTCTACACGTCGCACTAAATCATAAGAAACGGCCAGTTTTAAATTCCTAACAAACCTAAAGAACCAGTGTTGTCAGTTTGCAGGGTGTGACTTTCTTACTTCTAGTTCAAACATGCATGGCTGAAATAGTCCAATGTTACAACTTAATAGTGTGTAACGTAGGCGAGTTGTACAGTGTTTGAATAGAGTTGTTGGTGAGCTGGTGTGCTCGAGCTACAGCGATTGGCAAAGGGGTGAAGCTGGAACTTCATAGATCTTCACATTCTAAAGGAGGCAGCGGTAAAGAGTTACATGTCATTTATATTTTAATATATGAAGGGATTGTTTTTTTATGGAAAAAAAATTAAAATATGTGATACTGATACTGGGATGAGTTTTCATAGCTTCAATCCTGTGTTACCTGTGTTAAACTACATCTTGATTCCTATCCAACATTGTCCTTGCGTGGTCTTTTTACTCTGCATGCATAGGAAAGCAACAGACAAGTGACCCAGTTATCCATTAAACCAATCCCCAACAATCAAGCAACTAATCAGCATGTTGTGGTAATCAAGAGGGATACACAGTTCTAATCTTACAATGAATAGACTTTTTGCACTGTGGACATTTTGATTTGTCGTAGCAAGAAAAGCACAAGTGGAACAAACAGCACTAATGATGGCCCACTTCCATTAAATGTCCCAGCGAGCCAGCATGTCAATGATGTTACTGATTGCATTGATGCTTTTTCCTGCTGTGACATGTCAAAGTGTCTTCCATTAAAAAATACGCAATTTTCTCTCCATTGCCGTCTGCATTTAACCTTTCTAATTTCTCATGAACCACTCCGAAGTCTAGCAAACTCGCCCGAACATTCTCGTTTTCACTAACCGGAGTCGACTCTCTCTCCCCAGGGGCACGGCTGACTGGTTCGGGGTGAGCAAGGACAGCGACAGCACCCAGCGATGGAGGAGGAAGAGCCTGCAGCACTGCAGCCATCTGTACGGGGGTCTGAAGCCGCAGGTGATGAGGGAGATGGAGCTCCACAGCCAAGACAATCTCTCCCTGGCCAGCACTGAGACCCCTCCTCCCCTCTACCTCCCACCCCTCCACCCCAATCACCACCACTATGGCATGCAGAGGGTAGGCCAGCGCCACGGGCACGTTAGAGGGATGGAGACGTAGATGGGACAATTAGTCACCTTTTGCTCCATCACATTTTTCTCCCTCACTCTTCCACTTTTGTCTTTCTCCATTTTTCAGCACATGCTTTACCTCTTTGCTTTGTTATCTTCCCTAGGGCTTAACTGATGAGTTGTTCAACTGATGCATGAAGCAAAGTATTTGTAAAGACTGTCAAAATGTCAAACGTACACTACCCTTCAAAAGTGTGGGGTCACTTGGAAATGTCCTTATTTTAGAAAGAAAGCAGTTTTTTTCAATGAAGATAACATTGAATTAATCAGAAATACAATCTAGACATCGTTAATGTGGTAAATGATTATTCTAGCTGAAAACGGATGATTTTAAATGGAATATCTCCATAGGGGTACAGAGGAACATTTCCAGCAACCATCACTCCTGTGTTCTAATGCTACTTTGTGTTAGCTAATGGTGTTGAAAGGCTAATTGATGATTAGAAAACCCTTGTGCAACGAAGTTAGCACATGAATGAAAGTGTGCGTTTTCATGGAAAACATGAAATTGTCTGGGAGAGCCCAAACTTTTCAATGGTAGTGTACATATAACTAACCACAGTAACAATCCAGTGAATGACACACCTGTAAGTTGTATCATAGCACTGTTAATATGAATAATTATACAATAATTTCAATACATAAAGCTTTCAATCTAAAAAAAAAGTCACATTAAATTAGTTTTTTGTTACTGCAATTCTGATCAATATATAACAAACATATATTCAAATGTATATACATTTGTTTACAGTTTGTGCTAATTGTTTTGCTAGAAAAAAATCAATGTATGTCAAAACAAATATGGCTCTTTAGTTGAGAACGTTTCTCTGTTAATTCAGTTCTTAGCATGCTAACATACACCCATACAGTAAGTGCTAGTAGCCCTAAAATGCTGCTGTTTTTTGCAGTGTGCAAATCATGCACACTTTTTGACTTGCTTTTTTTTTTTAGTGTTTGTAATAATATAGTTTCACCGCAAAAAAAAAATGTCAGATTACATTTCCGTTTAAATGTAACAGTGAAATTGACTGTTGCTTGACATATCTGTGGATTGTAGTGTTGTAGAGGACAAATCCGTGCTGTCAGTTTCAAAGCATAGCTGAAATCATAAACAGCAGTATTAATATTTATTGGCAAATCTCTAAAATTACCAAATATCATTTGTGGCACATCAGCTTTCTAGCACTGAATTCTTCCAAATAAACCTGCAGGTAGATCGAACGGCAAAACATAAACAACAACAAAACATCATTATTTAGTCATGTTTAAAGTCAACACTCACTTGTGGGGTTTAATGAGATAAAATCTCAGCTCTCTTGAGTGAAAGTCCCTTTCTCCACTAAGGACTTTGTAGCACTTAATCTCTTGCCTGTTCTGGGTAAAAAGCCCTTCGATTGATTAAACTGTCCTGTTACGGCTTAGATTTTCAGTCGCCTGGAAAAGAAGCATTGAGGCGGTGCAGGAGTCTAATTTCCTCTTAGACCTCTTGAATTGCAACATACTGAATATACTAGTATGGATTTTTTGGCCAATGATAAAAAAACTGCTGCCTCAGCTTTAAGCACCTTTAGGAGGAAGCTACTTCTCACCTAAACCATCAGTCTAACCCCTACCTTGGATTTGTGTTTTGTGCATCCCTGCTGCTCACTGCTGTTTCCTGTTGTATGTGGCTTGACAACTGAAAATAGAAACAAAGCTGTGAATCAACATGTACGTACTGTGTGCGCGTGTGTTTGTGTGTGTGCTTGTGTTTGTGCGCAGATCGTAGACCCCCTGGCTCGGGGCCGTGCCTTCCGTATGGTGGAAGAGGTAGATGGCTTCAGTGTCCCGCAAACTCCCATCACTCCCGGCACCGCATCGCTCTGCTCATTTTCCAGCTCCCGCTCCGCCCTCAACCGGCTGCCACGACGACGCAAGCGGGAGTCTGTCGCAGTCATGAGTATCAAGGCTGCAGCAGCACTGATGAAGGTGTTTACTTTTCGTTTACAGTGACGACATCCACATACATGCTTTGCAAAATCTGCTTTAAACGTTTGCAATAAAGCCACTATTGTTACCTCTAAGCTACTGCCAGCCCAGATCTTCCTGCAATGTAAATTTGTCGTCTCTTTTGCATACATTGCCTTTAAAATGTATTCACCTCCCTTGAAGGTGTTTTCCTTTTATTGCCTTCTTTAAGCCACTATTGAAAAAAGCTCGACTATAGTTACACTTAAGTCACGTAGAAGACTTTGAAGTCAGCTGGAAGAAGGCTCTGTGGCCTGATGAGACCAAAACTGAGCTTTTTGCCCATCAGACTAGATGCTGTGTTTGGAATACACTAAACACTGCATTACATCACAAACACATCATTTCCGTTGTGAAGCATGGTGGTGGCAGCATCATGATTTGGGGATACTTCTTTGCAGCAGGCCTGGAGGCCTGGTAAAAGTAGAGGGTTAAATGAATGCAACAAGCACGCAGCCAAAGATACACAGAAATGGTATAAGACAAGCAAGTGAATGTTCTAGAATGGCCGACTAATTAAATTGATCATAAATTAATGCTGAATTGAAATGAATGGGGACGACTTTGAAGGAAGGTGAATACTTTTTTTTATAGCCACTGTAATATAAATGTACATTATAACCTGCTGTAACAGGTTAAACTGCATTAAAAGCCCTTGTAATCTTTTCTAGGATAACAGCCCATACACACATTTTAATCTCCATTTTTTAAAAAAAATTTTTTGAAGAAAGAGTTCTAAAAAGCTGCGTTCAATAAATTGTGGCGTTTCCTGCCTCTGAATCATATGAATGGATGGTTTTCGTGTTGTGAGTTTGTCTGTGCACTCGCATCTGTCTGTGTATTTAAATGTGCACAGGGTTGTTATGTAAAACATGAGATCAGCCCGTCTTATTGAGGATTAAACTAAATATGTTACAGTAGAGTGCAGTTGACTCTATGTATGTGGCCCACTTGCTACAGACACACATATACAGTATGGAAAGAAATATGTAGCTCTGCACTTTAACAGTATCTGTGTAAGTGTGTTGGGTGGGGGTTACTGGGGCAGGTTCACCAACAGATGGTCCATGATAATGCACAGCAAATGCTCAGCTATCTGCTGGATTGCGGTCAGAATATTCCAGAAGAGCAGAGCTAATCCACTAACACACAGAGGCCACAGCTTCATGTAAACATCAGACGCAAGAAATCAGACGCTGATTCACATGCTTCAATATGACCATAAGCAAAAACACAAAAACAATGGCTGATATTAATATTACTGATGGTCTCATTTGTTAATCAGTTAAAACACTGCAAAAATAATATCACAGTGATGCTGCATATGCATTGAACTTCCACATATGCCACCTTTTTATGGATATTTTGTTGCTTAAATCCAATTGATATGATTATGTACAGAAACTGTCACTGCCATTCTGTCTGCTAACAGTGATAATGGCGATATTTGTGTGATTGTGTTTGTTAGGGCCGGACGTTAGGTGAAAGCACTGTTGGGAGACATCGCAGGCGGAGTTTCATGCCTCCTAGCTTCTTTGAAGACGACACTGTTGATTTCCCTGATGATCTAGATACTTCCTTTTTCACCAGAGTGAGTTGAAGCAACGCATTCACATGCTGTTCTTCCTACAGCCTGCAATTACACAGACTGTTGTTGAGTTTTCTGTAGTTTTCCTTGAAGGCAAGCCATCCTTCGTTTCTGTGTTTGTTTGTGAGAGAATTAAGATACAGGAATTTGTACTGTTTAGCTCATCGTCAGGATCAAACAGCTGATGTTTGGATCTTGGATTCAAAGCACCTTCTTGTAGTCTAAGCATATGTCATGTACTTCATTTCTATTTATTAGCTCTTGTTTTGGACGCCCACTTACTTGGTTTTCATCTTTGCAGGATGGCCTGCAGGATGAGTTGTCCAGTTACGCTGATGAGGTTTTTGAGACTCCGTCAGAGGCCGCCCTCAAACCGCTGGATGAGAGCGAGCTCACTGGGAGTGCACTGGATAAGAATGAACTGGAGAGGAGTCACCTCATGCTGTAAGTTGACATTTTTCATTTGCACGTATGAAAGGAGATGAGAGGAGACACTAAAAGCCAAACTCGGTCAACTTCTACGTCACTTAAAATACCATCTTATGAGATTACTGAGTATATTAGGATATGCCCTGACTAAAAAATCTCTCGTATTCATTTGGGATTTTCCTCTCCCTGCGCCTTAATCCAGGCCTTTAGAGCGAGGATGGCGAAAGGCAAAAGATGGCTCTCTGGTCCAGCCTAAAGTGCGTCTCAGACAGGAGGTGGTGAGCGTCAACAGCCATCAGCAGCGAGGACAGAGAATCGTGGTTCCTGTTAAGAAGCTCTTCGCCCGAGAGAAGAGACCGTACGGCCTGGGAATGGTCGGTCGCCTCACAAACCGGACGTACCGCAAGCGCATTGACAGCTATGTCAAGAGGCAGATTGAAGACATGGATGATCACAGGTAAGAGAGCTGAATCTGTTTTCTTTTGGGGATGACTGTCCTCTGATGTCAAATTATAAACGTTTGGTGAAAAAAAGCATCAAGTGCCCTCCTCCCCTCTGCAGGCCTTTTTTCACCTACTGGATCACATGTGTCCATTTACTTATAACCATTCTGGCTGTCACTATCTATGGCATTGCCCCTGTGGGCTTCTCTCAGCATGAAACTGTTGACTCTGTAAGTATATTCTACACTCACTGTCATTATTTATAATGGCTTGCTTGCTGTGAACAAATTGTTAAATAATGTAATATTAATTTTTCATTTTTGAGGTGTTGAGGAACAAGGGAGTTTATGAAAACGTTAAATTTGTGCAACAACAGAACTTCTGGGTGGGTCCAAGCTCTGTAAGTAGTTTTAATCTTCCATCTATCTACACATTACTCTTTTTCAGCTCTGAAATGTGGACGTTTAGCTGGGAAATATGCAGCATATTCATCTATATTATACTAGATCTATGATTTACAACCAGGGTCCTGGTTTTATGTGATATGTGATGGAACTGCAGAGTCACTTAGGAAACTTGTTTTGATTAAAAGAAACAAATAATTAACACATTGAGTCAGCTGTAACACATGACCATTTGTTGCAATTAAAGGTTTATAAAATGCAGGTATTAAGCAAGCAGAGAAGTCTAAAAGTAATGGTTAAAACGGACAGCTGAATGAATGTTAGCTTCAAGTAATTATAGCTAAATGGTGAGCATATTAGTTGAAACTGGTACTTAAAAACATTAGCTTAGAGCAGGATAAATGGTTTAAATAGTTAGCTAAAAGTGCTGAATAAATACCTGATATAGAATGCTGGATTGTCAGTGATAGTTGAATTAGCTAAAAGTAATGGACATGTGATTTATTAAGCTACATTTACACATAAACTGTCCACATAGGAACTGAATTAATGTTTGAATTGAACTAAAGAAATTGATAAACTGTTGTTAATTAGGTAATGAATAAATGGCAGAAATTAGCTAAATCAACTGATAAATTGCTGTGGTCAGCTTAGAAATGGATGAATTTTTGAATTAGTCAGCCAAAGTAATGGATAAATGGCTGAAACTGTGAGGTAAAGAATTGAACAAATGTTTGAAATTAGCAAAAGAAATTCATGAATTGTTGTTGGCTAAAATTTGTTGAATTAGTTAGCTAAAGTAATGAATAAATGACTGAAATTAGCTGAAGAACTGACAGAATTTTTGAAATGGTTAATTGAAAGTAATGGGTGAATGGTTAGTTAGCTAAAAGTCATCATGGTTCATTAGCTTAAAGTAACGGATAAATGGCTGAAATGTCCAGCCTCTCTTGTTGTATTAGCGCAACTGTGACCAAACTGACCGAAACATTGACTATTTAGTTGTGTAATTTAAAAACAAGAAATTAAAAGGCACCAGCCAACAGCAGGTTTGAACCCAGAGCCTCCTAACTTTGACATGACAATGTTTAACAGTGCGCTAATAGAATATAATACAACATATAATATCCAGTTAGATAATATCCAGCTGTTTAATTTTTTTCCCAATAGATTTGTAACATTAGGGTGGTGTCAATAAGGGGGTGTATGAGTTGAGAGGAGAAACTAGTGGCATATATCCATGGTAGTTTTTCTTATCAATGTTGCTCTCCCCTGACCTCCAGGAAGCATTGATTCACCTAGGAGCCAAATTTTCCCCATGCATGCGTCAAGACCAAGAGATCCACAGACTGATCCAGGAGAAGAAAACGAAAGAGAGAGAATCGGGCTGCTGCGTGAGGAACGATCGATCCGGCTGCCTGCAGACTTTACAAGAGGAGTGTTCGGTCAGTGAAACACCACCCCGAAGGAATTAACCAAAACACTGTGCTTTCATTGGAAAAGATTCTCATTATTGATTCCTGTCAGGCAAAAACTCCTGAACACATGTTGCCCCAGTGAGAATATCAGTGCCTATTGAACAGAAACGCATCTTATTTTCCTCTGTCTGTCGGTGTTCTGCTGCAGACTACCCTGGCAGTGTGGGTGAAGTGGCCTCAGCATCCCAGTGCGCCGTATTTAAATGGAAAACTACGGCAGCATGGTTCAGTCTGTCATCAGGACCCCAGGTAGCGTACAACTGCTGTGTACTTCACCAGAAAACTCAGTGTGTTTCTTATCCGTGTGCTTTAATGGACTACACTTAGGAGAGCAGTTTGTTGCCGTTATCCTCATACTTTAGACAGGAGCAGCAGTCTGCAGATACACAGAGACATAATTTTACTTCGTGTGTGGACTGTACGGTCAGGACACAGTCGCCCAACCCATAGACGACAATGTTCACTGTTATTTCTATTATTGATTTTCTGACTTTTCCTATCGATTTTGTAGAATTTGTCTGGAGCCAGCCTCAGTTTCACCTCATGAGTGGCCTGACGACATCACCCAGTGGCCAGTGAGTACATTTACATGTTGACAGTTAAAGCATTTAGTTGACTCTAATATACTACATATAAAAGATTAGATCCTCAGTAAGCTATGAGCTAACATTGGAGAGCTTTGCTAAAATGAAAAGTAAATTATGTGAACGCTGAATTCACAACCCGTGCCTTTAAAATCATAGTGATATAGTTAAGTATTTCATAAAACAGTTGAAAACGGCAGTGCAGGTTTGCTGGGTGCTTTACGAGGTAAAGGGAGTGACCCTAAGAGATGACTACAAAGGAGAATAATTAAATTGAAGGAGTTCACTTGAGGTGAAGCTCAGACACAATCATCTGCTTGTTTTTCACCGTCGTAAAAGTAAGCTGTTGCATAACTCTGCTTGTGGTTGTAATCTGTAGGTTTGTACACGGTACAACTCTGGGAATCACACCAACCTCGCCCACATAGACTGTACCATCACCGGCCGGCCCTGCTGCATCGGAACCAAAGGACGGTGAGAAAGGATTTGACTTGCCATACTTTAAATGAGGGTTGAGCTAGTATAGATTTCCTAAATCTGTTGCCGGTATTATGTTTGACTGTTTTCGTGTTTAAATATGACGTATTTTGTGTTTTAACCATCCTTTCGTAATGTAAGGACAGAAAAGCAACCACGCACCACTCCGTTCCATAATATACTATGGAAAGTACCATACATAAAGTGTTTTTTATGTTGTCAAACCCTGACATTTAATTACATTAATTTTAAGATTAAAATTATGTATTAATCTCATCTTAAAATGTAATTTTTTTTATGAGTTGTTCAGAGTAAACTGACCCGTGCATTTTGTACTGCAGATGTGAAATCACTTCCAGAGAGTACTGTGACTTCATGCATGGCTACTTCCATGAGGAGGCGACACTCTGCTCACAGGTAGGACCACTAGCACTCGCGGCTCATTTTACAGAATTTGTCACCTTTTTCTCAACTGAGACCTTCTCATTTTTGTTCAACAACTCAGTTTGTATCTAAAACTTGAGTGCTCCAGGTGAGGCTCGAACTCACAACCTCGGCATCGCTCTGCAGATCACTGTCTTATAAGTACCGCGCGCTGACCGATTGCGCCACTGGAGCCTGCAGGGTGTTGTGAATTAAAGAGACTTTGGACTGAATTCAGCAATGCTGTGTTTCTCCACATGGTGGCAGTGGAGCCTCACAGACTGACAGCTCCTCCAGTCCTGACTGTGTCCTCATGTTCTCTCTCAGGTGGCCTGTATGGATGATGTGTGTGGTTTGCTGCCTTTCCTCAACCCAGAGATCCCAGATCAGTTTTCCCGGCTGTGGCTGTCCCTGTTTCTTCATGCTGGGTGACTTTACTCTTCTCTTTTGCCCACCGCAGAAGTAGCTTTTATTAGAAAATGGATGTTTAATGTGAAAACGAAGCAATTTATTTGCCTAAATGATAGCTCAGTTGAAATTGTAAAATTATGTAAGGATTTGGTTCAGCATCAGTAATAACTTGTAGGCTGCATGCGTCTGTAGGATCCTGCACTGCCTGGTGTCGGTGTTGTTCCAGATGACGGTGCTGAGGGATATAGAGAAGCTGGCGGGCTGGCTGAGAATCTCCATCATCTACATGTTAAGTGGCATCACTGGCAACTTGGCCTCTGCCATCTTCCTGCCCTACAGAGCAGAGGTACAAGCCAACTGTATACAAAACACTACATCCTATAAAACCCCAAAGCGTACAGGATTCAGTGAATAAATTGTATTACAGAAAAGCAGACGCTGATTTCATTGGGTGCGTTCATCTAAAATTGTCTGTGCAGAACAATCATCAATCCATGTCTTCTCTTTTTTCATCCCCCTCTCGCAGGTGGGTCCTGCTGGCAGCCAGTTCGGCATCCTGGCCTGTCTGTTTGTGGAGCTGTTTCAGAGCTGGCAGATCCTCGAGCGACCGTGGCGTGCGTTCGCTAAGCTGCTGGCCATCTCAGTCTTCTTCTTCTCCTTCGGTCTGCTTCCTTGGATCGACAACTTTGCCCACATCTGTGGTTTTGTGTCAGGTTTCTTCCTGTCCTTTGCCTTCTTGCCATACATCAGGTGGGTTATGAAAATGGATGATTGCAGCTCTTAGGTGTTTTGAGATCAGTTTACAGATTAGAACTCTGTGTGCTTGTCATTAGAGAGGTGAATAGAAAAATGAGCGAGACGATTTTTAATCAGCTTCATCTACACAGGGCAGACATAGGTCTACAGTGAAAGTACGGTTGAATTTTGAGAAAATATACAAATTTCCTTTCATTTCCCAGAAGTTACACTGAAAAATTGATGCCACTCTGCTATGTATAGGCCAAATATGAAAGTGGAACTAGTTGCTAGTTAGCCTAGCATAGCATTAACACTGTAAACAGGGAAGGCAACTTGCGTGGCACTGTTCAGTCTGAAAGTCTGCTTCCAATCTTTATGCTAAGTTAACTGTCTGCTAGTTGTAGCATCATGTTTTACAGACATATGAGAGTGGTGTCAGGCTTCTCATATATCTCTCAGTAATTCAAATTATGATGACCTTTAATGCAATGCTAAGAATTTTATGTTTATAACTCAAACTCAAATGTTCTGACAAAGTGTTTTATTGAAGAAAAATGAAAACAGAAACATAATGGGACAAAATCTGATTTTGGTTACAATCCTTAATAATAAAGTCATAAAAATAATAATTCAGCATCAGTGTTAGTAGTGTGGTAACTGAAATGAAAGGCAACGCCTGTCTAATAGCAGCATTTAAGTTGTTCCAGTCCAAGTCAGTGGATAAGGCTTGCCAATAAACTTACAGGTTTGGGTATTTAATGCAGAACATCATGAACTCTCTGAGAAGAATCTTGCACCTTTACAATGTGTATAAAAACCCATTGTGTTAATCTGAGAGTATCATTATAGTGAATTTAATAATTATCTATAATTGTATCCAATTTGACAGCTAAGAGATGTATTTCATGTGACCATCTTTGACTTGCTCATTTAACCTCATTATGGAATGACTAATGCTGATTGTATTTTTTTGAATCCCCAGCTTCGGGCGTTCTGATATGTACCGAAAGCGAGTCCAGATCTGTGTGTTCCTGCTCATCTTCCTGGGTCTGCTCTCTGCCCTGGCTGTTCTCTTCTATGTCTACCCTGTAAAATGCGACTGGTGCGAGTACCTCACCTGCATCCCCATCACAGACAAGTTCTGCGAGAAGTACGACCTAAACGCACACCTCCTCTGAACATCAGTCTTTGGAATGTAACTGTTCTGTTTCTGCACTGATGTCACTGACTGATGAAGTTTAAAAATTGGACTCTAATGACCAGTGTTTCAGGATTTTGACTGGACCTCTGAATTCCACATGTAGCTTTTTTGGAAAGGTACAAGAGACCCCCACTATGAAGAAAGGCAATGCATGAAAGCCTTTAGGTATTTGACTTTTTAAAAATTCACGTGCATGAGAACAAAACGAACGATGTAAAGAAAAGGACTAATGGTTGGTGTGACTGATCTCTAGCTGGGCTAATCAATGACCGGTCACACTGGAGGACGGTTACAGACACTTGTTTCCTGCCAAATTACTTACCTCTTCTCTTATAAACAGCACCCCTTAGTGGCCAAAAGGAACTTTACAACCTGAGATAGCTGCATGGGAGGAGCGGAGGACATGTGTTTTATACTTTTTTACAGATGTTCAGTCTTTTCCTTTTACTGGATGTCCTTGGAGTTAAAACTTGCCAAGAAATGAGGCCCTACAATGCTTAAATGTGCCTTATTTATACACAGAACCACACGAACTTTGTCTTCTTATGCCGTGTTTATGTCAGCAACTTCTGACATTAACGTCTCGAGAAACCATAGACTGTATATAAACATATGGACGTACTGTGACGTCACCCATTGGTTTGTTGACCACAATTCTGAAATCTCGAGGTTGGTACTTTGACTACATTTAACATTGCTATTCAACAATCAAAATCCAAGGTATTAAACACAGCAAACGTGCTTCACACCTGATCTACATGATGACCTTTTTACTGTAGCTAACATTGGTCCAGCTGTTGAAACAGATTCCCATAGATACCGTTGCACCAACTCAATCAGTCCAGGCAATCTATCATTATTTACGTCCACCTCTAAATGTCTTAGATTTAGCAGATTATCCCAAATAAACTGCATAGTTTATCAACACGACACCCGCATTTAGCAGTTAGACAGCAGTGAGGTCAGCAAACACACCTGTAACTCTAACCAGGTACTACAGCTAATTTGTCTTATCAGTGACTATATTTTTAATCAGTTAAATTATCAACTTTAATTAACTGTTCATCTTTATAACATTTCTATTGAGAATCTGGAACTTGTCGATCACAAGGTAGCTACACCATAAAGGATATCCTGCTTTATTGTCCATTTTCCTTTAAATGGGACCGTAATTGACTAAATAAACATTGTGCTGTATTCTAAAAGTCTTACAACTTACAATTCGAACCATAAACTTATTAGGAAAACATTTACTAAAGAAACAAATCAAGTGAGAAAGGGTTTATTTTCTCATAGACTTCCATATAATAGAACTTTTTTTGCAACCAGAGGAGTCGCCCCCTGTCGGCTGTGACAAAAAATGCAGTTTTAAAGCACTTCTGCTTCACTTTACTTTTCCAACCCAACCACTACATCCATCTTTTATATACAGTCTATGGTAGAAACTGCTTTTCACACTGAAAAAATCATGTAAGATATGCTTTTACTTCAGTATTTGGTGGCTGAATTGCCATTTTGTTTATTTGTATACTAGTCTGGAAACCTTTCTGCAACAGCCTTTAATGCACTTCAGCCACACATGGATTGTTTTTTTTATATTCACCCTGTGTTAAATCTGTAAAGACAACACATGTAGCTCCATCGTGAATAGCTGTTACGGAGGTGAAATTGTGTATGTGTGTTTTTTTATTAAAGACGGTGGCGTTTTAGCTACCTGACAATAAACGCAACAAGAAACAAAGTTTGTCAGTGAGGATATTTGTAGGAAGCTGAACGTGAATGAACGGAGCTGATTCATGTCATGTGCTTTTCCAAAACTAGCCCTTCTTCATCAAGTTCTACCACTCCATACGTATCCACAGATAGAAGCACCATTGCAAGTACAAGCAGCTCCAATGTCTTGATTATGGATTTAATCAGCTGTTTGCGTGTTATTTCCTTTGATTAGACCTTAAGGAGTGTTAACTTGAGCAGTTCAGCACCAAAAACAAAAGAAAGGACATTTGTTGTGTTTGAGAAGTGCCCTCTAGATGGCAACCCAAGACTAATCACTAAGAGGCTGAATGTGGCACAAAGTTGCAACATGACTGCTGCTTTGGGTATAAAGCTTCAATTGCAGCAACATTGTTGTGATATTCTTTGGGATTTGAATGTCATTAATTCAAGCAGAAGGTTTATTAGCGTGCAGAACTCTTATTGGTGCCCCTGATGCCCCCTGTGTGTGTGCGTTTGTTCATCTTTATCTCTCCTTCTCCTTCAGCGTGCACACACACACACACACACACACACACACACACACACACACACATTGTGACATTTGCATACACATGCACACATAGCACACGCGTGGTACTCTGTCATTCATTAATTCTTGTCTGTAATTGAGTCTAAATAAGTGTGCACTTATGTTAGAGCAGCTGAGAGGACGAACAGCACAAACACAGACGACGCTGATCTGCATACAGAATACAACACAAGTTCTATTTGTGCAAACAGCTTGCATAAAGTAGAATGTGGTATTGTGGTAATGTGATGTACTTGCCCTACTTTGGCTTCTTGATTTTATAAAAATGTAGAACAGCAAGATAAAGTACAAGTTTAACTACATAAAATGGAGATTTAGATTATCTTTATAGGTTGGTACAATTATAAAAATTTGTATCAACATTCAGCTTTGACGAGCAGCTACAAGATATGAGTGCAAACATGAAAGAAAAGGCATGCAGATTCATTTTATAGGACTGTAGCCCAGTGCTTTCCTT
The DNA here is from genome assembly GCA_027123335.1 of Amphiprion clarkii. Lineage (NCBI taxonomy): Eukaryota > Metazoa > Chordata > Actinopteri > Pomacentridae > Amphiprion > Amphiprion clarkii. The sequence goes on along the minus strand of CM049586.1, from coordinate 20,416,310 downwards.
TCTTTCTCCATATGCACAGAAATAGAGAATGAGTGAGTGATGGAGACCTTTGCTATGGCTAGCCGATCTTATTGAATATCAAACAATTTGACATTTTGCTCATCTGGTTACATAAGGCCAGCAGGAATCACTCTTCAACTTTTATAGTGACCTTTTGAAGTTTTGTCATTCATGTGAGCAGAAGCAGCTTAAAGTGGTGGAAGTACATCAGCTGAGGTGACACAGCAAAAAGAGGAAACATGGGGACTTTTTAAAACAACTGTAACAGTGGCTGATTAGCTTAGCTTAGCACAAAGACTGAAGGTGATGTGTCTTTCTGAGAAGTAAAAATGGATGAAAAGATAGATGTGATTCATGGGATCAGTGACTTCCTGGAGTGCTGTCTTTATTATGAGCTCGCTAGACCAACGATATGATAGAACAGAAAGCTCAGTGTTTCTGGTTTGCTTTTCCCTCAGAGACCATGACTCAAACATGGTGAACAGTGGTGAGAGGTCTTTGTGCTTTCATTTCCCGGAATGAAAAAAGAAATATTTGAATAATACATTAATTTCATGGCAGCACTTTCAATGCTGTTAGTTTAAAAAGTGAAATCAGACATAAGGTGAATTGTATGGTATTAAATGAATGTTTAGAGGCAGCTTCCAGGCGTTGTTAGTTTTGAGTTGCGTCTTTGACAACTTCGTCCTCCCAACATCTCATACCGAGTTCATTTTGACATCAAATGCCAATGTTTAGCTGTGAGTTACAAAGGATGTTTGAAGGATATTTATCATTTACAATAATGTTCTTGTAAGGTTAAATGTTAACCAAGACATAATGTTTTAACTGCAACATTCAGAGGATGCTTTAAGGATTCTAGATGATAACATTCTCAAACCAACATTCAGAATATGTTCTCAGAGTGCTATCAAGGTCATCAAATGACTGTATAAAACGTTTCTGTAATGTGATATTACTACAAATGTGGAACATTTTACCTGCAGGATATTTTGGGGATGCTGCCGACGTAAGAATGTTCTATAAAACATTCCCTTAATGCTACGTGACAGCAAAGGAAGAACATATTCATTGCAACATTGGCAAGAATGTTAGGGCATAATGGTTCAACAATGTTATCACCAAACAGTTTTAGAATAGCTTTGAGAACGTTATCTTACCTTTCATTAGAACATTCTGGCACCTAGCAATAAACAAAAACACCACTGCTAAAATCACTGCAAGAATTTCTCAGAATGGTTTTACAACAACAAAAAAAAATATCTAGCTCGGTGCTATAGTGATAAACTTCTTAGCTCACAGTTGCACATCCTTTAGATGCTACGATTAGCATTTATAAGGAGTTGTGTTTCTGTTCAGCTAACAAATGGAAATTTTTAAAAATCACTACCAACCTGTGATTTTCACTGTGGTATGTGACCACGTGGCCTAATGGATAAGGCGTCTGACTTCGGATCAGAAGATTGAGGGTTCGAGTCCCTTCGTGGTTGGATTAAATTTAATACAGAGTTCAAGGATCTGAGCTCAAAGTACTTCACCTACCCCAAGGAGGTTAATAAAAAATATTGTTAGAAACAACTGTCTATACATGCAAATGTTCAACATGTTTCTTGACCAATAATTAGCATCCTTATCAATCACTTAATAACCTGAAATTAACTCAGGTGACAACATTCAGTGTCCTGATGAAACTGCTTAGAATGTAGAGCAGCTTATATCACGTGAGATGGGAATTCAACCTCTAGCCTGTAGTCATACCGTCATAGTGTAAATAGCCACAAGACAAACGCTCAGGTGGGCATTAAGCATTACAGGAGACTTTCTCATTGTGGCACTTCACTTGCTAAACTCCCACAATGCTCTCTGCTTGCCAACACGGAATTGCTGGTTCAGTAGCTGTTGTGACGGCCTTCTTAGGTGACCAGAACAGTAAGTGGTACAACCCGGTATTACAGCTGATCTACAATATTTTTTTTCTAGCAATCATGCCATTTGTTTTCTGCCTTATGTATTGTTAATCAGGTAAATAATCAACAGCAATTTATTGATCAACAATTAATCATTAACATCCTCACAGCTGTCTGCTGTGGCTGGAACTGATGCTGTGAGAGCCGTGGGAGTCAATCAAAACAGAGTGTTAATTCTGAATGTGTACATTATGACTTACCCAAAAAGATAATAACTTGATACATTTTAAACAGAAAATATTGATTAAAGCTACTTTAAGTCTAAATGTCATTATGACTTAAAGACGACTAGGTTTAAACTAAGCACAAAGATAAACTGTGTGATCTAATATGATCTGTCTCGTGTCTCTTTGTTCCCATTCGTGGAGCAGCTAATAGTGACAAATTAATGACCCTGCCAACATACGAATCCTGAAAAATCATCTCGGCACTCATCTTATTCTGTCATCTAGTGGCTGCTTGGCCTAATAGAGGCAGCACCCAAAGCCATTAAACCCCCACCCAACACTCTACCGCCACCCCCATCCCCTGCAGACTCCTCATAGGAAATTATCTCTCCCCTCTCTTTCCACCTTCCACCCCCCCACCCTCACACACCTCCACACTTATCCCTTCTCCGATCCAAACTCCATCCTATCACGTCCTCCTCCTCCTCCTCCTCCTCCTCCTGTCCATTTCATGCCTCCCTATTTCCATCACTCATTCATCATTTGGTTTTTCCAATCCTCCCCTCCTCCACCTCCTCCTCCTCCTGCACCCCCAGCTCTCCATCAAGTCTCCTATAGAGATGGTAATGTGACATGAAGAGGACGGTATCTACAAGCCATTGATCAGCATCAAACGAGACACATTTAGATGCCCCTTAGATAGACATCGGCCCCTCCTCCACCTCCTCCTTCCCCTCCACCTCCTCCTTCTCCTCCACCTCCACCTCCTTGCTGTATTTCAGAGTGGTTGGCTGTTTTTTTTTAAGGGAGAAAACTCCCTACTTCACTGGCAGGTGTTGATAGATAGATAGATAGATAGATAGATAGATAGATAGATAGATAGATAGATAGATAGATAGATAGATAGATAGATAGATAGATAGATAGATAGATAGATAGATAGATAGATAGATAGATAGATAGATAGATAGATAGATAGATAGATAGATAGGCGACCCTGAAACGGGACCCTGACAGCTGGCCAACAGGTGGCTACTGACAGGCCCTCTCTCTTCATTGTGCCTGGAACAAACCAAGACACATACTCACATACAAACACACACACACACACACACACACACAACACACTCCTCAGACTCTGGCCATCAGGTGAAGGAGGCCAAGCGAAGGGGGAGGGGCTGGGTTGCATGTGTGTGTGTGTGAGAGAGAGAGAGAGAGAAAGAGAGAGAGAGAGGGTGGGGGGGTGGGGGGTGGGTTGAGGCAGGCCCAGCACACACCTGTCTGATGATCCCACCTATGGCAGAGCTGATAGAGAGTAATGTTATAGCACCTTCACACACACACACACACCTCCCCCCGACATGGTCCTATATACCACCTGGACTGACGAAGACAAGGCCCTTCCTGCCATCGTGTGCGTGTGTGTGTGTGTGTGTGTGTTTTGACCAAGGTGTAAATCTTACTCTTGCATCTAGTATTAATCTGCGACATCCATCAATACCCCAGACACACAAGTTATCTCACAGTCTCCACCAGAAGCCTCTATAAATGTCTTTTTAACTGCGGCACAAAGAGGATATATGCAGTGCGTCATTTTTACTTTAGGACTTTTCCAGGTGTGGTTTTTCCACGATATCATTTTTGTATGACTGGTTTGAGTACTGCCACAAAGATCTAAGCTAAGATGGATAAGTTGGTATTGTTTCATACTGTCTGGGTGCAAAGATACCCATCGTTTGATGCCGATCAATGGCTCGTAGGTACCATCCTCTTCATGTCACATTACCATAAACCACCTCAAGTGAAAACATTTTTGTAATATTGGACATGTTTTTTTTATTATTTGGCTATTTCCATAAACTTTTTTTTTAATATGCTACAAATAGCACAAGAACATACACTGAAGAAACACAGCTGTAGAGTTACAAGTTAACATTTCTTCAATGTGTAATTTTTTTGGGTGAACTGGTGGTCACATCTAAGCTGATATCCACAGACAAAACTCATTTTCTATATATAATGAAGGACATACAAAGCTTAACTACATTTCCATGCTTGTCATTCACAGACTGTTATAAATGGGTTTGAAATATCTACATGCATTTGTTTTGTCTGTATAGGTCTTAGTTGACTTGATGTCTGATGTTCCATCTTATCTTATTGTAACAGTGAGTTGCAGTTCATTTGCATTTCTTATCTCTGAAAAGTAATCACTTTTAAAGGGAGACACTTCAGCTGAATCAGGTAAAATCTGTAACTAATAAATATCACCATGGAACTTCCCCAGTTGATTTCTTACAATAATGATGACAATAATGATTTTTTTTCTATTGCATGTGTACTGAAATTTTAAGTAAAAATATGGAAATGAGACAATGTTTATGTTAATATGGGCAAATTTGATTAATTTTCATTGATCATTGAAAAAAGTTAACTTATTTTTTGTTTCCTTTTGATTCCATATTGAAGTCAAAGTTTAGTTTTTTGTGGGGATTCTGGATATCTCTCTTTTTTAAATCATGTCACAAATCAGAAAGTACTGCCAGGAAAAACAAAAACATTGCCATGTCTTTTGAAATAATATGTCCTTGGCATTAGGCTATGACTCATGCATGAACAAATCCCTTTAGTGAAACCTTCAGAGCATAGATAGGAATAAAATGGGAAAGTGTGGTGTATGTAAGTGCTGCTGAAGTAGAGATTTCTTTCTCGAAGTGTGGGAAAAAACTCAAGATATGTATTATAAATTAAATCTTAGCATGAAACTTTGCAAAGTGTAGTACAATATGCACTTAAATGTGTATTTTTGAATGTGTTTTTTTTTCACTAGCCTGTTATGGAAGGCCAAGATCTCCAAATTGGCCGTGGTATGAAAAAACAATGATTCAGCCTGTAGTGCAGAGAAAACCTTATGATGCTTTCCGTGAATTTTCTGGCTCCTTATAGCATAAAGCTGCTGTTATGGAGTTTGTAATATGCAACACCACCATGTGCTAATTTCTTTGGAGATTGCGTCAACAGGGGGAAAGTCACAGGAAACAGTCGGATCCTAAATGGTCCTGCCTTACTTCCTGAGAGCTGGTCTCCATCCACACACACATTTCACTGTCATCTCCAGAGGACAACCCTCCTCTATCCTGCCATGTGTCCTCCAGCCGTCCTGAAGACTTGCTCTTATCCTGCACTCATTGGCTCACAGTCACTAATTACACACACACACACAGGTGCACCTACACACACACACAGGCACACCTCATTAGCGATCACTCCAACAATACTCTCTCCCTGAATGCCCTCTCAGTCTCTCTGATGGTAAGTAATTCTCTCTTTCTCCATGTAGCTGGCTGTGTGTGGACTCTGCACACGACCACCCCCCCCTCCTTCCTCCTCCTCCTCCATGTGTGGGTTACATCTCACTAGATTCGTTTTCATGGAATCGTTATTTGATATTCACGGAGCACACATGGGACTCCGAGGAGAGGGAGGGGAAAAAACAAAACAGGAAAACAAGTGTGCTAAAGCTAATGATGAGAGTGCACTGTAGGTGTACCTCAAGGAACGATGTCAGGGCCCCTAATGTTTAGTTCACTTAGTAATTATCCTCCACAACAGCGTCATGGGAGAGAATTACTAATGTTTTCCTATGACACTGTGTTCTTGAAATTCCATTCATGCACAATTAAATGACAACAGCAAATACATTTGAAAGGAAGCAGATTTTTTTTTAGAAAGGAAGACGTGTGCATTGACATTTTGACAAATTATTTTTTATTTATTTAATTTAATTTTTATATATATATATATATATATATATATATATATATATATATACATATGGAAAGCAAATTTACTCAATGACTGTACTTAGGTACAATATTGAGGTGCTTGTATTTGTACTTCAGTATGCTTGTATTTGTACTTCAGTATTTCCATTTATGCTGCTTTATACTTTGACTCCACTACATTTCAAAGGGAAAAGCTCCACAAATCAGCCTTTATTCCCCCTTAACTTTTCATTTGGTTTCATTTTGATCAAATGTTCAAGTGATATAATATTGCACCACAAATCAAAGTTTAGAGAAAAAGTCCAAAAACAGAAAATTGATTCTTTGATTTCATCTCATTAATTATGTTTGGAGCCCTCACATTTATCTTCAGTACAGTGTATATAAAAGTGTATATAGTGTATGTCAAACCAGTTCCATCTACAGCAGCTACAGCAGTAACATGCTGCTGAAACTCTGCTGCTTCACTCTACTATATATAGAGAATACATACATATTGCATTTATTTACATTTAATCAACGCTACATTTTACATTTACTGCACTGCACTTAAACAGCTGCTGTGAAAGGGATCACACAGTGGCTTGATCAGCTCGGTCTTAGTTTGTTTTATTTTGAATAGTGGCTAGACAAAAGTTTCAACACTGACTTTTTTATTAGTGAAAAGTTAAAAAATGACTGATATAGTCGCTAAATTTAAATATTTTCCTGTCATAGTAGATCCATATCAATTTACTAAACTCAACTAACAAAACAAAATTTTAAAAAAACGAACCTTAAATTTTTTAGCTAAAAAGCCAGTTTAGTATCATTATTGTAGGACACATGAGAAACAGTCTCCTGAGCTTTGAGAAGCTTAGTTTAGTTGTTTTAAATGACTAATGACTGTTGCATCTCCATTACATAACTTTGTGTATTTTTATTCTGACAACTCAGAGAAACCCCCAGGAATGTCTCCTATAAAACTCTGTGTTCCAGCAGCAGTTCTATCAGTTGTTTTAAAGCTACTTTGAAAAGTCGGTCAGTCTGAGACTCAATCGTGCGACTGTCCTCTCTGCACTTTATTGGTTTTGTTTTGCACAAAAACATTCCAGCTTTTAATTTGTCTGACAAACGCTCTCTGTTGATGTGTTTATGCATGTTGAGTGCTTTTCTGTGCCTGTGCCTTTGTTTGAAATGTGACCTGCCAAAGGACTGCAAATGGAAATTACCTGTAAGCTAACTCTGATATGGTACATCAAAAATGCCAACATATATATATATATATATATATATATATATATATATATATATATATATATATATATATATATATATATATATATATACACACACATCTCTATTTCTTGAAAAACAAGTTTACTGGAAAATATGTTTCTTAAAAGACTGTTGAAACAAAAAATGTACAATACTGTAAAAAAAATTTAAAGCACTAAAACTGAGGATGTTTTCAAAAATAATGCCATAAAAAGTTTTATTTATCAGTTACCTAATTTAAAAAAAACTCATCCTCAGTACAATTGTGCAGAGTTTTTCAATCTATTTGGCAGGTAGGATGCTCCAAACACCTTCAGAAGTTGCCAGAGTACGTCTTTCAATTCAAGCTTTCTCAACTGCTTCTGCAATCCCGTATTTTACAAGTGCATTTATTTTAGTGACAGTCACTGTTCCCTTGTATCTAATACATAATAATTCAATCAAATTCTAAAACAAGACAAGTGAAAGTCGCTTGAATTCTGTCAGACAGGGCTAGTTAGTCACTAGAAAGCACTTTCATACTCAAAACAAGTCACCCACATTTTTAATCCGAACACAAGATGATCCTCTTATTCAGTTTTCAGAGTGTAAAGTGAGAATGAGCACAGTCTGTCATGTTTCCACTATTGTACACGACGATTACAGTCATCAGTGGAATGCCGCTCTCCCACATTGCACTTCACATATTGTTCTCCATGAGATGTTCTGGTACCCCCTCTTCGTTTCATTCTGTTCCAATCGGTTAGTGATGGGTCAATAGAAAAGCATGGCTGGGAGGAAGGGGCCATTGTGTCCGGTGTAAGACAAGCAGGACTAATCATTGTATGAGGCGAGTCTGGGCCTGCCCGGACTGAGGAGCGGCTGGTGGCTGTTACCAGTCAGTGGAGATGGTGTGATAGAGGCCAGGATGACTCAGCATGGTAGGAGAAGGACGTACACACAAAGTAAAGGTGAAATCACAGTTACTGCGCAGGTGGTTTTCTTTGATTTCAAAGAAAATACATACATATTTGGTTTGGTCTCCAACAGTGCATTCGCAACTGGAGTCCAGTTCTGAACCAAAAGATGCAAGAACTCATCCAAGTTCCATTGGTGTGCATTGTGTTAAATGTGCTTATTAGATTTGTGTAGCTTTGCATGGTACTATTTTTACCAGCTGAGAACACAGGAGAGCTTATGAAATGCACTAAGGAGTAAAAACAGCAGCAGGAAGTTCCTTAATTGCACACAAAAACTAAGATATGCTGCAAAGAAATGATGGTTCCAACACCAGTACTGCTGAGCTGTGATGAACAACAGTGCTCCTATGATGAGAAGAACCAGGTCCTGTTTTTGGTTCGTTCAGATGTATTAGGTCCAATCTGTGTTCATATTTCAATGGAACCACACCAGAATTCATTTGGAGGTAGACCTGGACCGACCTGTTTAGGAGGTCACTGTCCACTTGTTTGATGCCCACCAATGTTTGAATGTCAGCGTTAACACTTGTTCTAATGAACAGCAATAAAAGACCGATTGTTAGTTTTGATCAAACCAAGTGTGCCAAATGTGAACGATCCGCTAGTCTCTACCTTAAAATAAGTAACATGGATTCCCAAACAGGCTAATTACTGATTTTATCATTGCGAGGAGATTTAATTTGCACCTCTGTCTGAAATCGTCCATTAAGATGCCAACAAATTACATCCACACTGGTGTATTCTACACATTGAGTTTTATGTCCACTGCCAACAATCAGAGGCTAATCAAGAGGACGTGTACTCCTGTTTTCCTTTTCGTCTTCCTGCCCATGGGAATATGGTAGTTTGGAGTGATGGATCACAATATAGCATGTAGGATTTTTCTGCATTGCAAACAAATTTTCATCATTGCTAGGGTCATGGCTTTAGGGACCTCTGGTTGACAGGGGTGGATTTAACACATTTCAACTACATCTGTTGGCATCATCAAGTCATCATAATGGGTACTGGTCAACCAGAAACAACAAATTGATGGAATGCTCTTCTCTGTATCTGACATGTTGTTGATGTAGTCTTATCGCATGTTCCTTACAGCATTTGTAGTTGTTTTTTTGGTGGGGAATATCATAGGCAAAGAAATGTTTTTTAACATACTGTCTTTTTAAACAAAAGGGCGAAGATACTTGTCTATTAGCGTGGAGAAGTCCTAATACTTTGAGTAGCTTTTGAGGAGAACACTTTCTACATTTTGTACTTTTTACTACAGATGTACAGATTTTCAAAATGCATGTGGGATGATTGGAAAGCAATGGAAACCCACTTCACCAAGACCTTTCTGACATCAGATGGAGGAGTCTGTGTCAACCATTTGCTGTAACCTTTGGAAGCCAACAATCTGCCTTTCGCAACCACTTTAAAGCTATGATTGACCATCTTTGTGAAGAGGAAAGTAGAGCCAGGAAACATACTTCTCTTTCTAGTTTTCTTTTTTTTTTTCAATGGTTACCCAACTATTTGTGGCATTTATAACGTGTGGAAAACAAAGCCAAACTATCACAGACTCCCTGGAGAGATTCTGAGAGAAATCTGCTCTGTTACTTCATCAGTGTTGTCTCAATGTGGCAATAACACATCACGCACTCTTACACGCTTCTTTAACATCCCCCCTCCTTCCCCACAATAAATTATGTTGGTTACAGGTTCCATAGACAATCACGCCTCACAGCAGGACGTGGTGTTCCACTTCCCGAGCGTGGCCGAGGGACATTTATATCGGTCAATCATCAGCGTTTTTTTGTAACAGGACAACCGTGAAATAGGATCAGAGTCTGAAACCTCCCCAAATCAGATACTGTACGTTTCCCTCCGTTGGATATAAGACAAATTTATGCATTCATCTCGTCTGATCGCGATGCAAATCAACCTCAATCCCAATTTTACTTCTTGAAATGTCTTAGCATCCTCTCTCTCTCTCTCGTTCCAGGTCTTCCACCATTATTCCTGCAGAGCGACAAATCAGAGGCTCCCGTGTCTGAGATACAATCTGACAACCAATTCGGCGTCTCATGAATATTTTTGGAAGGCACAGTGCACCGGAAGATGGGCTCAGGCCAAACACTATCATCAGCCTTATTGCTATAAGCTCCAAAACTCTGTATAAAGTGCAATTTTCTACCTTGCTTTCTATGTCTTGATAATTCTTATGGTGATGGGCGACAGTGCTGATTGGCTTTCTTCCTTTTTGGCCAAGTTTGAAATTGATCTTGAACTTTTGTAATCAGCTAACCGTCCTCTGAGAGCTGTGAGGAATCAGCCTGGAGTGTTTTAACAGAAGTGTGAGAGGAAGAGTCTGGCGTTTGCTGGGTGAAACCAGCGGAAAATTCCACATGCCTCCGATAGATCACTACTTCTGCAACAGCTTCTGTCAATACGTTTAAAAGGATTAAGGTTAAATCAACAGCACACTCTTTCCTCTCTCCACTGCGGTTTGTTGTTTTACTGGGTTTCGCTCTAGAAGACCTGCCTGTGTGAGGTCGAGCGAGCACACACACTCTGCTCCAAACACTTGTCCGCTGTTTTATCTTAAACTCTGCAATCTGTTTACCGTGGGTCACCTGCGTCAATAACGCTCGGATGCAGCTCTTCCTTCAGATAAGCCGCCTTGCTCTTTGTTTCCCCTTCGCTCTCTCTGTGCAGTCGAGTGATAAAGCACAGATTTTGGAACAGAAATAAATGCCAATAATCGAGGCTGGATCATATGTCACGGCTCTTGTGTTACGAGTGAGTGTGCGTTTGTCCGCAGACGAATTAGTGGTGAATATCCTCGCATGCTTCCTTGCTGCGAGCTGCCATCATCTTTCATTTCTGACAGGCTTTGTGGCATCGCTGGGGCAAGCTGGGGCTTGTACAGGCAGCCCTCCCAAGGTCTGAGGCATGCACACACACACGCACACGCACACACACACACACACATACACACACACAAAGCACAACTTCTCCAATCAAATAGAGACCTCGTGAATGCCACACAACTAAATTACTGATTTCAGAGAGAACACAGCTCTTCAGACGGGGCCAATCACGCGTGGCTTCTGCTAAAGAGGCTACAGTTGCCTGCTAACCCGTCTGACCTCCAGCCAGCGTCAAGGAGAGCCGGCACACTTTTTTTCTTTTTTCTTTTTTTTTTTAAATTTGGCAATCATGTGCTCAACTCCAGAATCAGTGGGGACGGCTGGTTGTGGAGTCATTATTGCAGTTATGAAACAACACTCCGGATAGACTAAGTTATAAACAGGCTGAAATCGGAATTTGCTTCTTGTTTAAGGATGTAAAATGTATTCATTCCGCAGGTGTTGCACGCATTTTTCTATTTTCGGGAACATCTGTAAGAGCAAAACAGTTTCAGGAGTTACTTGTGAGCATAGGAGTAGATTTCAATCAAAACCTTTATTAGTCATTGCACACTTTCATATACAACGAAATTTCAGGGGAACACGAATAGTAGAACACGTGCCTTTGCGTCTTTTATGCTTTTATAAAAGAGGCCTTTATTCTTCAGTATTTCCCACATAGACTTGTGTGTCAAGTTTTACATGTGGTGAAACTTTAGAATTTTTGAATATTATCGGACATCCCTAATCGCATCATATCATATTGCATTGCATTATACCATATCGTGTCATATACATTGTGTGTCTATCTGCAAAAAAACATGTGTTATAGAAATTCATTACATCTACTCCATTACAATATTAAACATTTTGACTTAAACGTTTCGTTCACTTCAAAAAGTTTAAACTAGGAAGCTAGGGTAATTAACTTCCCCTCAGAATATAAAAGCTACTTAGCTTGGCCTGCTAACTTTACCACTGGTTCCCATTAGAACATATTCATGTAATTTTAACACCTGCTGAGTCACTGAAATCTTTTGTATTTATCCATAGGAGCAGAGTCTACCTGATTATCAGATTTTTCTTTCAGGATTACAGTTATAGTGATTACCAACGACCACACTCAACCTGACATTAGCATTTCTGATCTTACAACAATCTGGTCATCCGCTCTCTCCTTTATTCCTCCTCTCAAGTTAAATGCTGAACAATTTGTCCTTAACAGTTTTCCTGTCCATTCAGTCTGCGGCTCTATACCGGTGGGTACATAAAACCAAACCCCTCCTTTCTCACCCCGGACAAAACCCAGTACATAAACCCAACAGCTCCAGCAGCCTGCCTCCCTCCCTGCTAGTACAGCAGGCAGACACAACAAGTGTGGTTCTGGCTGTTTACAGGGGGGCCTGGTCGCTCCTGCCAGCCTCTTTATGGTCCGGGTGGGTTGCAGCAGTGAATGGGCCCCTGCCAGCAGACAGCGGTGGTCGGCCTATGCATGGGAGAGGGTCTCGGCAGGCAGCTATTGTTATGGTAAACGGCGGCCTGAATAGAAGAGGATGGGCAGGACACACACATAAAACAGAGGAAAACATGAGGAGGAGAAGGAGGGAGAGGAGACAAACACCGACCACCTGAGAGATGGCGCACATGTGAGGAAGCAGAGGTCTTGTGTTCCTACTGTGCTTCAATCCAGACATGTAGTACCCTGTACCTTCACCGTGTCCTTTCTAGTGCATACAGGAACTCCACTCCTTCTCTGTCAGTAATAGAAACCTTTACAAATTCAAGGTTCAACCCTTCACTGTTCTTCCAATGAGCAAGAATCACCAAAAATGACTCAGAGTTTTGTCAAAGCCAAGAGTTACTGTCAGGGAGAAATATTCATCAGTCTGGTAAAGTGACAGCATTCAGGGTCATTTTTTACATTAATATTCCTCACAAACCTAGAAATCAAATCAACCTATATGGGGTTCTTTTCAGGGCCGATGCCGGCTATTGGAAATCAAGACAGGCTGATAACCGATATTTGGAACATACATTACATACATTAAATGGAATGTTTTAATAGCATGCAATAGCAGGGGCCTGTCGTTCATAACTAGGCTTCTTAATTAAATTAATAAGGATGACTGTAACCGAATATATAAAATAGAAATCGGAGTGATTAATTTGGATGCTGTGCTCTGTTTATGCTTGATCAACTGAGACTGATCAGTTTGTCGCCTGCAGCTACATCTGCTGTTCTTGTCTACTTTCTTAATCTTTCACTGTTCTATCACTTTTAACTCCCACTGAGGTCCATAAGCTTTATTCATTATTATTTTAATGACTCTGTTTCAGGTTAATGTCTGGCTGCCTTCTAACGTAGCCGCTATCCATTATCATAGCCTTAGCCACTGTGAGAGTAGCTAATGTCCTGGTTTGTGAGTTAGGGTTAATGCCAAATATTGTCCACAATAATCGGCCAAGTTTTTGATCAATTTATCCCTTAACAATGTGCATTGTCATTTTGTTTGTGGGCACATCTATATTTAATGGCCACATTCTATGTTACCATGATTTCTGCCACAAATTTTTCCAAGATTTCATCTGTCAGAAATGATACGACTGAGCAGCCTTGGAGGAGTACTGCGCTCTCCGAGTGCTTTTCTTGTTGATAATGCAAAAATAATGTTACCCAAAACTGTGCATATTATACTAGGAAACTAAAATCTAAATCTTTAATGTAACATCACACAAAGGGGCTGCCAATGTATAGTCACTACAACTGGGAATACACATGTGAAACATACAGAAAATAATGTTGGCAAAACCAGACTTTCAATATGACTGCTCATGCACATCTTCTGAAGTGCGTCCAGTGAACATTCAAACTGACAAAGGCAATGGAAACATGGCACAACCAGAACAGACATGGCATCCAGTGGATATTAGAGGGTTTTAGGCCATTTTTCATACAGAGATTTAGTTCTTATTCTGCCAGTGGGGGCATAATGTAGCCGTATGGCCTTGTTTCTATTTAATATTAAAGTTTATAAAAAAAAAATGTTTAATGTAGGTTTTGGATGGAAACATAATAGAGGTATTCGTCAGCTGCCTGTTGGAGCACAGAGGGCAGAAAAAGGGTTAAAAAGCACCCGGCTGCCTGATAATCCTCCGCCGTTAAAAGCCCTCCAGAAAGACGTGACGTGTGTGAGGTAATCAGTAAAAGATTCAAGTGTGCCAGAGACTGTGTACACACACACACACACACACACACACACACACACACACACACACACACACACACACACACACACACACACACACACACACACACCAGCGAATGGACAAAAAGAGAGGGAAAAGTCTGAGCAGAGGAGGGAAGAAGAGGAGAATAAACACTCCTCCTCTCACTGTTTCTTTTCTGTGGTTCGTTCAGCCCCTCGTTCTTCTCCTTCTCCTCTCTCCGGCTCCCTGCTGCGTCAGTATAATGTGGCAGAAATTTTCACTAGAGTTCCCTCTCAATAAAGCAAACACACACACACATGACCTTTTTCCTTCATCTCCGTCTTGTATTCCTCCGCCTTCTCCTTGTTCTCTCCTTCTCTGCTCTTGTTGTTTGCTGTAGTCTTTCTTTTGACGCCACCTTGTGAAACTCAATCTTCCCGGTGTTTAACTAAGGACACACTGACAGAATTTTTTCACTGGAATTGTGTAATTTTAAGGAATTATGTGGACAGTACAGGAGAATATACTGTCCTGAGTGCACCAGAAGAGAACAAGACAGTGCCACAGAGTTTATCCCCCAGAAAAGAAGCAGATTATCTGATCTCCGCCTCTATGAATCAAGTTTTGCATCTACGGGGCGACCTTAATATTTCCTCCTAAAGAGACCAATCCGTCTCTGGCCAACGATCTTCAATTGCCCTCTGTGTCATGGCATCAAGCATTCTGAATTTGGCATTTAGATGTTTAATTGACTGTCACTGATAATGGGATTGTGTTCATTCAACCAGGGTGCAACGAGGGGCAGCACAAAGCCAATGAAACTGTCAGACGGAGGCGAGACTGAGGGGGAGAAGGACACCTCCAGCTATGGCACACATCCCATAATTTAGATGTTCAACAGTTAGCAACGGACTGAATACTGGACTGATTTTCAAGCTGTTTGAGTTGTTGTAAATTGCATATCTGTATCAGTGATAAAGGGGGAAAAAAAGGATGTTACATTTCTAAAATATTTAAAACATTTCACCTGCAATTCATTTCCAAGTGTATACATTTTTCCATTGGACAGCTTGAAACTAAAGCCTTGTGTTTATGATTTACATATATTAACAGAAATGATACAGAGTGAACCAGCAAGGTACCGATTCAAGACTTCATCATTCTACAAGACAAATGAAGAAAATGATTTTAGCCTTAATCTCATAGAAAGAGTTGAAAAACTAATTTTCACTGGAGGAACATCAGGCTGATAGTTGATGATCCTGATAGCAGGAGCACATCCTGAACCTACCAGTTCTTTAAGGATTTACATTTTCACTCACAAAGTCACAACCAAGTGAAGCTGTCCTCAAATAACCCTGGAGCAATACTGCTTTACACTTTACTTTAATCTCATAATTCTTTGCACCTTAATGACACTTTAGCAAACATATATATAATGTTTTGTCCATAGATTTAAGTATGAAATGAACTACTTTGGATCCAGCTGGCACTGAGGACTAATCTGCTGGTCATTTTCTCCACTGATCAACTGATTTTTTTGGTTTTTAAAGGTGCTCTACACCATTGATTCGTTGACTAATTGCTTCAGCTGCACTTGTAATAACTATTGAGTATTTCAATTCACAACAAAACATCATATTTTCTGTTTCTTTGAATGTTTTGCGTGAAAAAAGATTGCAAAGGTTTCTAAAGTAGCTAAATCTGCCAGATAAAAGTAAAGTAAAAAGTAGATTTTAATATCTACGTTTCAGATGTCGTGACTTAGACGTAGAAAGTTGGATGAAAAGTAAAGTAAAAGTCCCTCAAGTTTGTACTTACAGGTGCAGTACTTGAGTAAATTTACTTAGTTACATTCCCCCACCACAAAAATCTGATGTTTTGGACTTTATGAAGTATTCCATGATTGCAGAAGAGTCAAGAGGCATCAGAAGAGATATATCAAAAGTTGGCGTCATGAACATGCTGTATCTCTGAGCCACAGAGTCCAGAATGAGCTTTTTCATTCATTCTTTAAACTCTGTGCTCTGTTCTCACTCAGCCCGCTGCCCCCTGTAGTTTGCAGGTAGTTGCCCTCTTCCCCGCAGCCTCCCAGAGGAACATAGATGTTAACTGGTATTGTTGGGGGCGCTGAGCTGAGGGTGGTTTTTAATAGCTCATGATTACTCTGGAGAGGGGAAGCCATAATTACAACCACAAATGATTTCACGCCCCTCACCCCCATGTGATGTGCTCTGAACCTAATCACAGGGAAGCACAGCCGAGGAGCCGCCGCTTCCACAAAAGAGGTTTCCCCTTTGTTTGCTGACAGGATATCGAGAAAATCAAGTGTGCTACATTTTGCCAAGAAAGTGTACCGTGCTGCTGAATAGATCAGGAGTTCTTATCAAATTCTTACTTGCTTGTAGCTGTAAGGGCTCTTGCAGAACGGCAGAAGTAAGCGTGTTCATATTTTAACAGCTTTTGTTTTTCACCTCCAACTTTAAAAAAAACCCACAAAACACAATGTAAATGGATTCTAACCATATGGGACCTTTAAGTCGAAGACCATTAGTCATTCATCCCTCACAAGATACAAAAGTGTGTGTAAAAGTTTAGTCACAGGTTCATGTCAGGTCAGAAAATACATGGTGATTTCCTCAAAAGTTAATTTAGAATGCTGCTTAGTTGTACAGGAACACCATTTTATGAAGACTGGGTTGGAATATTGTTACCTTTTCCAGCATTTTGTTCCCAAACTGTATTTGAAAGTGCAGTTGTTTCTTTGAGGAAAGCAACCAAGAAGACATGATGGTTCAACTGAAGCCACATCCACACTTCAGGTTTACTGCTGTGTGAACAATGCACACTTATTTCCTTTATATTTACATTGCATTTAACGTTTTCTTATTGCACACAAAAATCTAATTTGTTAGTTCACATTTCTCGGTGCAAGAAAACGTTTTAACTTGTGCTTTCAAAGAGCGATGATGATAAAACTTGCTATTTCAAAAAATGTTGGAGAAAAGTCTTGTGTCACTGAGCTGCATTCTTCCCCCCAAACCAGAGTAAAGGCCTCCCATGTGACGCTGTCTTTTCACTCCATCATCCTCACTCACATGTGTTTGTTCGCTTTTTCTTTGTTTATTCCTGACGCTTTCTCTCCTATAGCCGTCTGACATCATCCATTCATCTGTTCCCGAAAACCTTGAGAAGGTTTATTTGTCGTTGCCTCATTTTGTGTTTGCCTCTTTCACCCGTTAAACATAGATGTCCAAACAAACCACAGTGAGACGAGGCAACACTTGTGCAAGGGGCACAGCAGGTGCACGGAGCGGATTCATCCTTTTAATGTCATTTTTTTCGCCTAAAATTATTAAGATTTCGACCTTTGTGTCCTCAAACAGTCGTCCGCACGCACTCGCTTACACTTTCACATGCTTTGATACTAGTGAACAATCAGACTGACTTAGCATTCTGCCCACACACACACCTCCTTTGCCAGCCGGCCGACCAGCCAGCCAGACACACAAACACAGAATGGCCAGACTACATGTCCTTAATGGAACTGTAGACAAAACGGAGGAATGCTGGCTAGAAGACGGTGCGAAGCGTACGTCTGCCCACATCAGGCAGCCTTCAATAGAGATTGGCCAGGAACGCGTAAACTGGCCCTGCAAGAGTGAAATAGTAAAATGGGGCTTCTTCTTCTCTTTCAATGTGTGACTCTAAAGTCTGAAAGAGAAAATGCTGGAACGTGAACAAGTATCTGACACTAACCCAAAGTTCTACGATTTACTTACAATAAATGTAGATTTTACAGACATTCTGGATCACTTCAGCGATCTAGAAGGCCACATCCAAACATTGGCGCCTCCCTATACACCCCTACAACATCTTTAACAAGCCTTTAATAAGCTGCCGAAACTAAGATCACTCCAACTTTTTTTTCCTCCAGAATTTAACCACATCGAGTGAAATTCTTTGTTTCATCCACTGAAATACGCAAAGTGTCTCATCTCACATTTCCCCCGTTAATATTTGCCTTAATGATGCTGTGCAGCCTCAGCGTTGGAGGCTTCCCAGCTGTCTCCTTCACCAGAAGAGTAAACAAGCTGAGAGCTCTCTGCAGCCGCAGACACAGATCGCTGTGGCCTTTCGCTCGCCCCACCACTAATTGACCATCGGCCAAAGGACAAACCTCACCCCTTCTGCTGCGTCCCACCCCCGCTCGCTCTCATCCTCTCTTTGTGCTCGTCTCCCCCCTCACCGCTACCTTCGCCGTCTCTCCCACACCCTCCGTCTTTCAGCTTGCCTTCTCTAAACGTGTCACTTTACTCCGTCTCTATCTTCTCTTCATTCGTTTTCTCTCTTTCATTTTCCTCTTTTCTAGCCGTCCCTCCCTCTGTCTGCCAGAGCTGTCTGCAGCCCTGCATAATTAGCTGGACCAAGCTGCCGTGGGTCTGGACCAGATCTGGCTCGGTCTCAACTCGACTCATTACAGAGAATATGCCTGTCTGTCCGGCCTCCACCTCCTCCTGCTCGGCTTCTCTGTACTCTCAGGGTCTATACGGGGCGAGTGTGCGGATTCAGATGGCGAAAAGACACAACCAAGTGTCTGTGGGATCAAAGATGGAGGCAGAGAGAAGCCAGCACTGAGTGTCCCTGCACAGATTGTTGTCCCAAATGTGGCAGTCTTTCAGTTCCTGGCTAAAGCAGACACAGCAAAGTGAGCAATATTTAGTGTGACATTCGATTGCATAAGACAGTGATACAATTAGGTGTTCACAGGAGCTCGGCCCTGCCAGCATTTGCATGGAAGACAATGAGGCCACAGCAGCTGAGAGCCAGACAGACTTGTTAAAGCTGCAGCAGACACATCCGGAAAAGACATACATATCCTCCATCCCACCCGTTGCGCCACCACATCCTCCTCTCCCAGCGTTTGTGAGTGTCGTTGCCCTTTTTATTCTCTCACAAAGAGGTAGTGAAATTACATCACGGTTAAAGGTTATTATGGAATGTTTCCCCAAACATGCCTGGCTTTTCAAGTAAAAATCTGGTTGAACATGCAATAATTTAAGTGCATTTGAAACACAGAAAGAAAATGTGCGTTTACTGAAGCAACTACTATCATCTCAGGATGCGGTCCAAACATACTAGAAATCAAAGTGTTGTATGGAAAAAATTTAAATTGGTCTGCACTTTTCTGACACTTTTTTGTTATCCAGCCAGTTTCAAAGCACTTTACAATGTGTTTTTCATTCACAAATGATAGCAGAGCTGCCTCACAGGGCACTGGTCTGCCATTGGGAGCAATTTGGGGTTTTGCCCAAGGATGCTTCTTCGTGTATACAGAGGAGGATGGAGATTGTGCCATTAATCCTGAGAATAGTGGACAACCTCCTCCACCACCTGAGCCGCAGCTGCTCGCACGCTCCGCAGCCAAAAGAAAGACATTTCATAGTGTTGCACTTAGTTACACACACGCAATGTGCCACAAATAGTTGTGTAGTGAATGATAAAAGTTGAGGAGGGAAGATTTCATATTTAGTTCCTTCCTCATCTCTGTAAAGCTGAGCAATCATGGCAGGAAACGACTCAGAGTTGCAGAAATTGTCGTTCACCAACCGTCTCCAGTCCAGTGTTGGATGGTGGTGGTTCAAGAGGTAAACTGAGCATCTGAAAATCCCCTCCTCTCAAAAGCAACTATCCATTCCTGGCTCCCATAACCAGAATCAGACAAACTCGGTGTTGTTGTATTCATTGGGCTGTGTTACCGCGGCTTAAAAGAGCTTGGAAGGTGATTATCACCATAGCAGTAGTTTAAGAATTGGATGAGATTATTAGCATGTCTGACAAAGATATGATAACATAAAATAGGACATTATTGCCCAAGAGGGAAATTTCCCTTTGAATACACAATGCTGCTAATGTACAGCACCAAGTAAATCAAAGCACATCCCATAAAGTCCCACCCCTCCCTCTACAATAAATTGCTGAGGATGAATACTAAAAACCAATAAATACACTGAAAAATAATAGAAAATATGACAGATGAGAATGCACATAAATCTATTGCTGTTCTCTCTCATTAATTTATTGCACATCAGCAGCAGCATCAATCAGTCAGAAGGGAAAGTGTGTTTGTTTATGGCTTTAATGGACTGATGGAAGGCGACGCTAATCAAGAGTCTTCATATATGTTCATGGAAACTAGTCTGCAGGTATTAACACTAATGCAACGTTGTTTCCAAAGGACAGCAGCATATCATTAGTTAAAACGCATTATTTTGTGAGTGCTTACAGGTTATATCAGATGGATATTCAGTATTTATACACGTCCCAGGAGCTGGTTCTAGTAGTACTTTATTAGAATCGAATCTATTTTTAGCAGCTCTGTCCTGATTTGTGTATCAGTGTTTGAATTTTAATCAAACATACAAAATGCTGAACTGTTTTTAAAATTTAATGGTCAGCTCTGTATTAGTTCTTAATAACCAGCGTGTCTCCAAAGACTTCTATTCTTTCATTTCTATAATAACCTACAACCACGTCAGCGCTTCAGTGTTGAGCATGAAGGCCTGTGAATGGAACTGAGGAGGAAAACATAGTAAAAAGAATTTTTTTTGGTGTTATTTCTACTCTTGGACTTGTATAAAGCATCTAACCATGCATGGAAGGCTTTGATACACACTGAAAAACAACAGCTGTGTCTTTTTCATGGCGTCACAGCGGACTTTGTATGACTTCTATGTCATGTTAAGGAGGTCTGTCTGGCACAAGCAGAACTCGTCTCTCTCTACATTCACAACTGCTGACCCCTGACTGTCGGCATGTCGCTTTCAAATCCGCTTTATTGGTAAAACCACAGCTTTGCTTTCTATGTCTTTTCTGTGCAGTCGTCTCTCATTCGTCTTTAAAAATGATTAAAGTGTCAAAAGAGAAAGAGATTGGCACTGGAATAGCGCTTCATCCCAACTCCAGTGTGGTTCATTATTTGATCGTTCACCAGTGTGAAAAGTGTCAAGGCCTGACGGAGAAAAAGAGCTCATCAGACAAAGACAAGAGGGTTATGTAAGCTGTCTAACCAAAGGACTTCTGTTAAAACAGGTGAAGGTATTTTTATGGCATCAAAAGGCAAGGGTAAAATGTCAGATTCTAGCCGCATTTCGTAACTTAGTATGTCTAGCAAATTAAGTGTTGTTGCTCTTCAGTTTGCACAGATTTCGATAAAAGTTTACTTTCAACCTTTTAAAAAGGTTGAACATTCAACAACATACGTACATGCTGAAATTTAAATGTTTTCTGTCTGAAAAACCTGTCATTTTAAAAAAAAGTTATTCCACTTTTCAAGCACAAGACAAGCCCACTGTAAATCAGTCTCAGGCAGCTTCTGTAGCCTCATTTCAAAAACCTTTGGTGAAACAAGGACATTCTAGAGACAAAAAATGTTGATTTATTGCATTCTACCACTGGATAAATCAGATGGATTACCATGAAACTTGCCTCCGGATGAAATGTAAAAACTTCAGTGATTCTATTAGTTCCTGACCGGCACCATCATCAGGTCAAAATGTCATGAAGTGTTAGTTGATGACTAAATATATGCAAATCTAACAGTATATCCATCAGATCGTGTGTAAATATAATTTATCTTCTTCACACAAGCTTGTTCTTGCAAGTATGTTAGCTCATAAATCTGTATGCCTATAAGTACCAGCAGTTTGTCCATTGACTCTATGTAAAAGATGACAGAGCCTGTTTTAAAAGTGAAGCCAATGCAGTAAAACCTTAAAGCTGCATTTAATCAAATGTCTAGCAGGGGGCGACTCCTCTGGTTGCAAAAATGAGTCCAATTGTACAGAAGAAATTGACTTGAATTTGTTACGTCAGAAAACGCTTTCCTGGTGAGTTTATGGCCTCAATTGCTAGTTTCAAGTCTCTTGCAATACATCATGATGTTCACTTTGTATATTGTGGTCCCCTTGGGAGTAAAGTGTATGTTAAAGCAGGGTATACTTCAGGGTATTGATTGAAAGGTTGTGATCTGTCATTCACAGTTAACCTGCATTGTGTATGCAGAGAGGTGAAAATAATTCATTTCAGAAATAAAGTACTAAGTAAAATGAAATGTTCAAACAGATGAAGTGAAAACAGGCACCCCTATTTTTTTGTTTGTTTTTTGGTGTTTGCATTATTTTTATTGATTTAATCACTCGTGATTTCATTACAGTTTCACTTACCGTACTAGAGCGCTATTCCACATCCAGCCAATAGAGGGCGCGTATCGCGCTGGTAAAGAGTAGTGTTTTGGCACACCGAGGAAGAATAAACCTTCCTGTTGGGAAGCTAACGCCAGTTCAACCTGTGTGCCTTCTTCTTCTTCATCACAGGTCAGTAAACAAGCTTAAAATGAGTATACATTGCAGAATGTGAGAGTAGAAAATGTCGCTTATTAAAGAGTTTGTACAAGGTGGTAAAGGAAACGGTTTGTTTAGAGAATTGTGTGTAAGAAGGGATTATTGGTTGTTCGCTAATTGCGCTAATGCTAACGGACTTGACTAGTATGGAATCGCGTGTGGGAAAAGCTAATCCAGTGCAGTAAATTGTGTAGCTAAATGCACATTTATGAGGTTTAATGGCAACACCAGAAATGATATGTTGTAAAGTTACATGCTGAATTATTGCCAGTTGTTTATGTGTTTAGTTAGTGTCATTACAATGTCGTTAAAGGAGCATTGCACTCTTTATTTAGTTGGTTATGAGATAAATATGTTGTTTTATAGAAAAGCTGCAATTGTTTTGTAAGGAAATGAACAAGAGTGACAGAGGGTATATTGCTGGTATGTTAATAATACATTTCATATGGTTAGAATAACACTGCAAAAAAAACTTATGTTCAAAAATGGTTGAAAAACAAATTCCTTTACTATTTTTCATGGACAATGTTAAAAAGCAATGGATTTAAGAACAAGAGAGCACATGGTTGTTTCACATTTCAAGAAAATGAATTGAATTAAACTACTGTCATTGTAATATTGGTTATTCAGAAAAGAATAAACCTTCCTGTTGTGAAGCTAACGCCAGCTCAACGTGTGTGCCTCCTCTATTCTTTATCACAGCATCACACGTTGAGAGGGCAGAAAACCAGCTGCCCCCTGTCTGTGAAGACAGAGAGGCAACATGTACATTTAAAAAGCCATGACTTTGTGTTTATGTTTTTGTGACACAAAGTTTGTTTTTGGTTTATGTTTCAGTTTCAAGTAACATTTGGTCTCCTAAAAATGTCTTGCTTGGCATTTGTTTGTACGAAATGATACTCTCAGAGGTTGGCTGTTCAGTTTTCCTGGTAAGTACATTTTATTTTATGCCTTTTTCTGCTACTTATAATTACCATCTCAATTCATATTGCAGTGAGTTATGGACCAATATTGCTATTAAGCTACTCTACTACTAGTACCAGCTTATCATTTAGCATTTGCCATGGTAACGGTACGGGATTTACGCAAGTCCCACTATTGTGTCCATATGGTAAAATCTGGTTTCCAAAGGCCATGTGTCAGAACAGTAGTCCACAGAACAGTGGGTGGCATCATGGTGGTTACATCAATCTTTACAGTAGAGCCATTTAGATCCATGAGTGTGCCTATTCCTCACAGAGTGACTGTATTTGGCGCTATATAAATAAAATTGAATTGAATTGAATAGAACTTTCTGAGGAGTTTGTTCAAACTGCCACGTAATAAGTGACCTCCAACTAAAGTGTGGAACTGTTCCGGCCAAAATGCATCAGTTCACTACAGATTCTATGGTGCTGTGGGTCTGGGAAGGAACTGTTGCATTATCAAGAACCAAACCAATGCTCTGTCAGTCAGAAAGTCCTACAAGTCACCAAGTGAGGCAGTGAAGGCACCAGAGACAATGTTCTACAAAAAATGTGGTTATTAATCGGTTACTGTTGCGGTCTCTCTCTCATTTGGATTTTTATGAGTAATGTTTAAGTTCTCTGTTTATAATTACTATGTGAAGCACTGAGAGATGACATATGTTGTGAATCTGCGCTGTGTAAATAAAACTGAATTGAATTAATGCAATTTACTGCTGCATGTTCAGAAGCAGAATGATTGACCCAAGGGTGCATTACAGTTGCAGGTCACACTAAAGTTATATTTTGTCAGGCTACTAATTGGCCATGAAGGGCACACTAGCTTACCTTTAGGGACGACCTGTTTACTGCCTCCTCCTCTCAAACCATCCTGCTGCTACAGATGACAGTCTCTTAAAT
Source organism: Amphiprion clarkii (assembly GCA_027123335.1). Classification (NCBI taxonomy): domain Eukaryota; kingdom Metazoa; phylum Chordata; class Actinopteri; family Pomacentridae; genus Amphiprion; species Amphiprion clarkii. The sequence continues at coordinate 20,391,810 of CM049586.1, read as the reverse complement.
CTGTAATATCTGCCAAAAATTGCGTAAGTGTGGAATTACTTATTATCTTGCGCTTTCCCTTGTCATTACAGTTCGTCTCATTTTTCATTAGAACCTGAGCTTGCTTAACTTTACATCATCATGTACTAAGACACCGTGTCTTTGGTGTTTCTCAGAGCGCACATCTCCCCTCCTCACCCACCCTCACCCCCTTACTTCTTTACTCATATTGTGCTCATGTGCGTCTGCACTCTCTCAATTACCTCTTCTCCCTCTCTCATGTTCCCTCTCTTATTTTCTCCGACTCATTTACAACTGTCAGTCGTGTGTTCACCCCTCGGTGCTGCCTCTCATCTTCCCCACCTCTGTCATGTCCGAGCTCTTCTTTCTTCACCTCTCCTTCCATCTCCATCTCAGTCTCTTCAGGTCTTTCTCCAGCTTCTTTTTTTTCCCCTTTTACCTTTTTCCCAGCGGAGCTTTTGGATCGCTTTGTTCTCCAGTGGCTAATTTGACTGTTCTACTTGCCAACTTAGCAGCGGGAGATCAGTGCGTGTGTGTGCGTGTGTGTGTGTGTGTGTGTGTGTGTGTGTGTGTGTGTGTGTGTGTGTGTGTGTGTGTGTGTGTGTGTGTGTGTGTGTGTGGCACTTTTCCCTTGCCAGCTGCTGTTATACAACACTAGTTCTTGCCTCTACACACAAACACCTCATCTGCCAGTAAATACACACACACATACACACAAACACACACACACACACACACACACACACACACACACACACACACACACACACACACAGAAAATGACAGCCTTTATCACTGTTTCATTCATGCATTTGACTGTTTGCTTGGAGGCTTTTACTCTATCAACATTCTTATGAACTGGAATGCTACTTGAACTGATGATGCTTCCTTTTGTTTATGCAGTTTCAGTGATGGAAAAGATGATGATGATATGAGGTTTAAACTGTGCATACATCTCCTCCTCCAGCATCTCTCTACATGACAGGCATGTATGAAGATAAAACCGAGCAGCAATTGGTTCCAGTGAGCAGACTCTAATCAGCCAGCAAGCATGAGATCCTTAAGTGGCTCTAAAAAGACGAGGCACGGGCAAATGAAATGCATATGTGTCCATCAACACAAAATGCAAATGCAGAGCTAAACGCTGAAGGCCACACACAGTAAATGCACATGTGTAAACCAGCACACACACTGAAAGCCATCGCAGCGCTCTAATGGGACGAGTATCAGAGCACATGATGTGCTAACAGGCTGATGTGCTAAGCACATATCCGCACAGAGTCACACACATGCACAAATACACACAGCTCATGTGAGCCTGATACCTTACCTGTCAGAGGCAGGTGTGGTCTCCGAGGACCCAATCAGTTTTAATTAACCCCTCGTGGGTTAGGGTGAGTGGGGGAGGGGTGTGGGAGATAAGGAGGGAGACGAGAGAACAAGAATAGGAGAGAAAACCAAGACAGGGGAAATTTGTGTTTGTCACTGCATTGAGACAATGGTGAAAGATGGGAACTAACAGAGAAAACAGCCAAAACATCCACCTGTACCTGAACAATGTAGCTGATAAGATGTTTAGAGGATGATTTACAGTGAATCATCCTCAAGATCTGCTTTTGTCTTAACGTGAAGGTTTAAAGACATGTTTTTTGTAATGTTTAGGCAACTTAGAAGATCCTTTAACACCAGGATACAACTTTTAAGATGTGTTAAACAATAACATTTTCGTACCAGACTTAGCAAATATAACATTTGCCTGGTTTGAAAGATTCTGCCATCCTGTTTGCCATCCTTCTACATATCTCTAATAACAAAAACCAGTTTGATGTTAACATGTTCCTGATTTTGACTTTGCTACGGGATTACAATTCAATCTTAAATCCCTTGCGTATACATATTAGCAGTATAGATGAATAATAAAACTTTTGCTTAACATTGTATTATCTCATGCTGACCTGTGTGTATGAATCTGAACCACCTTTAGAGCATTTAGAGTCATTTAATATTGCTTCCTTTATAAAATGTAGAAGAACTTACTGTTAGTCAGGAAATTATCATACCTTTAACTGATCATTTTTAATAATGAAGATGTTCATTAAATGACTGTTCAGCTCAGGGCTACGAACACAATCACAAAGAGATTTACTTCATCTCTAAACAAAAGGTAATTTTACCATTGCCAAGTAGTTTTGTGGAAAAGACATTTTAATCTCTTAAAAACATTTGCTATATTTGCACTGAAAAACCCCGACACAGTCATTTTCAAGCTGAGATCTGAAGGTTACCATCATCAAAGGTCCATTTGCTACCTGTTCTAGAGCTTTCAGTCACATTACGTAATCTTTATCAGCAGATGTAGTCTACTATTGAATTGAAAATTCAATCCAATTTTCATTATTTCTGAATGACTCATTTATGCTAGTATAAAAATTAAGCTTTGAAATGTTAAGCTATAGTAGGATTAGCACTCCTTTAACATTAATGTTGGGTTCATGATGGAAATTCTTGCATGCAGCAGAACAAGTGATATGTATTTAATTACATTCTGATGCCTTCGTTACCGGCAATAAAACTTGATCACTGACAGTTCAGTGTGAGGTTCAGGTGTGTTAGGCCAGTGTTAACACTTTATTATACTCTGTTGCAGATGCACACACAGACAGCTGCAGATGTTTAGTTGTTCTTATACTTTTCCAGGTCACTCGGAGGACTTTGTTCCATACATGCACAATAGATCGACATCTACATATTCCGTGCACACACACTACTGCTGAGTCTGTAGACTACCATCCTTGTAGGGTAGCAAGCACATGGACAGTAAAAGCAGGTACAACTTTTGGGATACATGCTGATGTCTGCAGCATGGTGTCTCTTGGACTCTGGCAAACTTTTGTGTACTCATGGATGTGGAAAGTATAACACTGGCCTAATGCTCTAAAACATCTGTGAGTATGCATGAGTCTGGTAGGGTTCAAGTAATGTAAAGTCTGTTATTAGATGTTTACCTTAACTTCTGTGCTGATGTCTGCATATCCTTCAAATTTTTTATAGGTCCAAGCAGCCACTATGCTCCAAAGGCACCAACTGTGCTTGGAGACATAGATACCGATCTACCATGCAGCTATGGAACTTGTCCTACAAATGCATTCTAAACAGACTAGAAATTAATATAATAAGAACTAGATGGGGGCATCAGCAAGAGAGTATATGCATGTCTTTATGCCGGTTGTAGCTAATGTAGCCTCTAGCCACTAGCCTCCCTCAAGTAGCGATACAAAGGGCTGGTAATCTCATGTCCTTCTAACTCCTCACTCTGAGATTTTTTTTTATTTTCAAAATTGAGCTTCTCTAAGCTATGCACTAAAGAAAATTTGTCAGGCTCCTATAACTTCTCTCTGAAGAATAACGCCCTTTCACATATGCAGTAGCACTGGCCAGTATCTACAAACAAAATCTGATAGGCAAAATATTAAGAATTTTTAATGAAACAAATATAATAATACGTTACATGTAAAGTTTAACAGTTTTAAATGTAAAACTACATTTAGACAGAACAGAAACTGGGTTGCACAGTGGCGCAGTGGTTAGCACTATCGCCCCCACAGCTAGAAGATCCCTGGTTCATGTCCGGGCTTGGGCCTGGGATCTTTCTGCATGGAGTTTGCATGTTCTCTCTATGCTGCATGGGGTTTGTCTCGGTACTCCGGCTTCCTCCCACAGTCCAAAAACATGCTGAGGGTAATTGGTGATTCTAAAATCCATCTTTATTCTGTTTCCCCTCTAATATTTCCGGGGTAAAACCTAAGCAGTTTGAGTCCCAAATCTGACTTAACAATTTTTTGGAGCAACATGTCAGTGCTCTCCATCAGGTTGTGGTGTTCTTACAGCAAACTGAAACACCGTCCGTCGGTTTCCTTTTAAGCTGTCGCGTCTTTCTTGCTGGCTGAATAGAAAACAAAGGTGCAGGGAGCCTGACACTGACACAATGACAGGTTGCGTTAAGTCTTTTTCACACACCTCTCAAAGGCACGCACCCTCACCAACACATTGACCCCGCATTCATTATTGAAGGGTTGATGGTTAGTGCGACTAAGGCCCGTAGATTGGGTGTCGCTCCGCAGTCATCCTTATGTAATCAAAGGCGATTTCTGGAGCAGACCGGAATGAAGTCATTGTCAGTAAACACATGCTGATGAGTCAGTGTGAAAGAAAAGGTTGACAGTGACGACTCTGAGCTTCACATGTCTGCTCTCGTGTTCGCTGTTCATAATCAGACAGTAGAGCTGTGACAACTACATACACATAACTGTATGTTTCTGTTACAAAGTCTACTCGTTGCTTCACAGCGCACGCAGAGGAACATGATTTTGACATGTACTTACGTGTATCCTCTATGCGTTTTTGTGTGTATATCTGAGAACCCCCACATGTGTCCGTCTGTGCTGTGTACAGCTCCCCCAGTGAGCCAAATGCTCCACTGCTTCACAAAGCAAATCGCAGCTAATCAAATAAGAGCCCTCAGCAGCACACAGACGTCGGCTGAAGAATGGAGGAACTGTGTGTGTGTGTGTGTGTGAGTGTGTGTGTGTGTGTGTGTCTGGAGAAGAGGGTGGTGGAGGCAGTGTAGTGGCTTCAAGAGATCCTGGATAGTAGGTGGGGGTGGAAGGACACATATACACACCTGCACATGAGGACGGACGGATGGATGGCCAGTCGGATGGATGGATGCATATACTCATTTATTACATCGCACAGCCAATAGATAAATGAAGCAGCTGACTGCAAACACGTTTCCTCAATCTTTTTGTCTGTCGCGTCTTTGTTGTTGCTTTTCAGCGTATCTCCTTGACCTTTATTCCAACGTGAGCGGCCTTGTGGAGGAAAGAAGGTAAAATGCTGATGGTGAATCAGTAAAAGACTTTATACTGAATCCAAGGTTTAACTGAGAGCTGACTTTTGCCTCTTTTTGATTTATTCCACATTGTAAAATATCTGCAGTTTGTAGTTAAAAAAAAAACCTCAAGCAGCCCGCTTGAATTCATCTGATGTGTCAATGACACACTCGACAGGACTGTAGCTGCAAAATTCACTGCGACCATGAAGTCAGGAGCTCAGCAATGCTCCACCCAGGAGTTTTTCTGGCTGAGAATCAGGCAGAGCAGCAGGCCAGATTGAAGAGGTTGGTCCAGACTTGTTTTCTGCTCTGCTCCTTGGCACCGACATTGACGCTGTGTGAGTGGCAGAGCTCCAGCACCGTCCTGGCTGCTTTTTCTGCACTCCCCTCGTCCATGCTCACCCTCATGACACGCTGCCCTCTGGCTAGCCCTCCGTGTGTGGGCATGAGTGTTTGACCATGCGAGGGTTCATGCAGTTGTGTCTGTGTGTTTGTGTAGTTGTGTGTCTGCTGTGCGTGTGTGTGGCAGCTGTGTGCCCTCCTCCTCCTGTCTGCCTGTGGGACAATTGGCCGCTCCCCGCGACCACAGAGACCGAAGGCACGGGGCAAGAATGTCTTTCACTGAGCAGGAGGTGGATGCCAAGACGCAAACACACGAGCCAGAAGACGTATAGGGTGATACACAGAGATTGCTTTATTATTCCTATTCCTGTGTTATATTTATAAAGCTGAACGTAAGTGCATTCTTTGGTTTGAAACCTCCCATATTCCACGCAAATGTCACTTAGCGCACAAGCTGTTAAGTGTGCAATAAAGGAACAATAGAGAAATTCAGTAAATGCACTCATTTGGTTCCTTGCTGAGAGTGAGATGAGAAGATTAACGCCGCTCTCATGTTTGTACCCTAAATAATAAGTCTGTTCACTTAGATTAGTATAGGGGGCAGGAGGGGGTAGCAGCTAAGTTGTCTCTGAAGTGAAAATTTAAATCAGCACCTGTTTAACAAATGTATCTATTTTATTTGTTTTGTGCAAAAGCAAAGTGATTAAATGCTAATTTGTAGTTATATGATTTCTGTCATTGGTGTGTTTTAAGGTGAAACAACATTTTCCATGCACTGGTTAGTTTTTAGATGTTATTATATTTATTTGCATGTCTTCTGTCAAACTACTAGAGAGAAAATGCAGAGAAAACATACATTTATGTGTTTCACTTACTACACTTTATCAATTGGATTTTTGTGCAAATTAGCACACATTTGATAGATAATACCTCATTTCATAATTTTAAAACCTTGTAATTGAAAATATAATTGCAATTGTGATGTGTGTTAGTTAAACATTTTACCACATTAGAAAGTCATGTCTACTCTTAAAACAATGCCAGATTTACACACAAATCACAGTACAAAATTAACACCCATGTTCTACTTTTTTTTCATTGCAAGGCTTTCCATTTCTATATTTTGATAGTCATTAATGAAGGTACTCTGTGTGCCTAAATGCTTGCAGTTCTGTTGCTTTGAAGACACTGCTGTTGAATGATGGATGTATTTAATAAATTCCAAGGAAAATCTCTTACAAACAGCTGGAAGCAACAAACAGCCCCTTTAAATGTTTGGGGAAAACCTAGACTGCATTCATCATTGGTTAGTCTCATTTTGTGATGTGCTGCAGAGCCCATCTCCATTGCGGTAAAGGCACATATATTTCAGTTTGAAATTGTTTTGAAATGAAAGCACATGGAATGTAATGAAATGTAGCCAGAGGTTTTGACAGGAGAGATCCTATACTTTTACTTAACATAATAAAACACTATAACAGTATCACTATAATACTATGATATGACTGAATGGCAGTTCATATGATGATAATATGAAGCAACAGAATATGCTGATACGTGCTACAATAAATAATATGATGAAACTAAATAATACAATTTAAAATGATTCAATCACAATAAAGAACAATGTGATATTGCAATGCACTTCAATGCAACATAGCAACATAGCATAGAGCTAATGGGAAACGGGGATATATGACACCCATCATCTTCCCTGTGGAAAATCCGTTTACAGCGCCAACATGAAGCATCAGCACGCTGGAGTAGCCACCGTTCAGTGACTGAATGACTGAGAAATGCCATTGGAGAAGGTGTGCAGTGTACTTTCAAGCAGCACACTGAACCTTGCGTGTGTTTTCCACAAGCTTGACCTCACGCATCCTGGGTAACACTGACACTGTCACTGAGAGGCAGGCGAGGAAAGTCTTCTCTGTGGAGTACAAGAAAAATGTAAAGGTCAAGGCCCTTGAGGGAAAGGCACTTTGAGCACTTAGGTGCATAACAGATGTAATGGCAATGGTTCGTGATGTTGCTGCACCCTGCAGCGAATGTCCAGTCCCTACTTCCATTAACATCTCTGGAGAGAATCATCAGAGAAACAGAAAAGAGGCGAAACAAGCAGGAAGAAAGGAAATGACACAACTAATGCCTCATATAAGCCCTGAGCCCTTCTATAAGAGTGAGAAGAGCCTCTTTGGCCTCTGAGGACCTCTATATGTTTTCATGATTGCCATCTGTGTGTTGCAGTTGCGTCTGTGCTCATTTGCACACCTGTATTTGTCTGCACTACGTGTCCTGAATAAATAAAATTAGCACATCAAAACTGAAGTGAAGTCTAGAAGCGTTTCTGCGTGGGATCATGGAAATTGGAGATTCAGTCTGCACATTTGCAGGAATAAAGGCTCCTCTGGACAGAAACTCCAAAAAGCTTTTATTGAAGAAAAATACTAACAATGAGCTCTTTGAGTAAAGATGCTTTTTTTTATTTTCTAAGTAAGTTTGACCATGTGGACACTAATCTATGATGGAAGTGGGTGAAACCTTGATAATCTCCATCAATACACTAAAACCTCTCTCACCGTATGTATGACACCTCAGCCCTTTTATTCTAATTAACCATCCGCAGTTCCTTTCAAAATGGAGCAGGCAATCCAAATGGAACCTTCATTAGCATTTCATGCATAAACAACAGCCTTTTGGAAAGACTATTTAGGTGTATTTCCTGCCTAGCCCCTCCTCCTGTGTCAAGCCAGTCTGGAGAGCCATTAATGGATGGTCAGACCACTGAATATCATCCCGGTCTTTTCCCCTTATCAACATGTGATGAGGGCTTGGAAACCAGAGATGGATGACCATTTCCCGCCAGTTCCGAGAGGTGAAGGAGACTCCTACTGAAGGTGTTTTCGTGATAAATGTGCATGAGTCGTTGCTTCTCTGCACCAATGAGGAAATTTAATTCACCAGTGTGATCTTGCTCTTATCTGTACATGTATCACTCATGCTCAGGGGTTCCTCAGGGGCTATAAAACAGGCTTAGGGCGTTTCCCCACTGCCACTTTATGCTTTGTGCCACAATGAAAGATCTAATTAGTGAGGGACCCCCATCATGTGTCTTGTATCTGCTTTAGCTCATGAAGAATAGCTCTGTGGCTTTAACCAATAAATGGGGAGTTGAACCCACTGTCTATGTCACCCTGGGAGGGGCACTTCTTTTGCAAAGCTGTTTGACCCTGTTTATGCCTGACTCTAATCTGAAGCAGTCCAGAGGGTGCCATGATGGCAATAAAACACCGACTACACCCTCTGCTTGTCTCTGCTCCTGCCTTTGCCCTCCTCTGTGTAGCCCCCCAAACACACACTCAGACTGATGCAGAGCCTCCCAGAGGGGCACCAAAGAAGAGGTTATAAAGCATTATAAGCCAGGTTAGCCTACAGTGACAGCCCGGCTTGTTCCTCCTTCTTTCAGCGGGTCCGCATGCTGGGCAGTCCCAGCCTCTCGTCCACTATGCTGAATAGAACCACAGGGCTCTGGCTCCACAGAGATAGTGTTATCTGGGCCGCCACGGGGCTCCAATCGCAGCCGTGTACACACACTCTCAGCGGGCGGCACACACATCAGTATCAGACAAAGAAACCCATGTACCAACACAAACATTATGGCCATATAATGTAACCACACACAAGTGCATGTGCACAGGGTTGCAGACAAACAGAGACAAATGTGAAAGTTCACACACAGACACAGACACGCACAGTTGAGTACAATTGATGCTACTTTGCTCCTACACTTGACAGTGGTAGTGACACCGATGTTTCCTCTCCGGGCCGACATCTTTCTGTCAGTTGCTATGAAATTACCTTAAGCCGTCGCAGGAGCAGCCTCTTGATCAGCTGAAGTGATTTTCTCGACGCAGGGTGGTCACCGGTCACACGCCTCGGCCTCAAATCTGGCCACGGTCCCTGCTGTTTTAAGGAATCTGAATTATTCCACCCATTCCTGGAGATCTCCGCACGTGACCTGTTGCCACTGGGAGGACGGGGATAAGCCGCATTTCACCCCTTTTCCTCCAACAATTTCAATTAAAAAGAGATTTGAGGTGGAAAAGCACATTTTCATACAGGGCATGCAAGCAAAATCCTGGAGAGGGTTGACATGAGAGGTGGTGCTAAGTTTTGAGGGCATTTTTGAAAAGCTACCAGATGTGTTCTATTTTTGTGGAGAATGTCATCATGTTGCACTTCCTGTCGACCTGTATGCAAGACCTTAAACTAGCTAATGACATTGCACTTGACTGCATAAATATGATCTGCCACCACTGCCTCAACTAGCTCCTATATATTCCCTACACTCTTTACATTAAAAAAAAATAAACCGTCCCCTTGGGTATAAGTTGACGATCTAAAACCTATAAAACACTCACATATTTGTTTTAAAATATCCATATATACACATCTTTAATTTCCTTTTCTTGAATTTGTTCTAATACACACACTTCAGTGCTTTCTTGTAACTGCACAATGTGTTTAATTTCCACAACAACAATTTGGAGTTGACAAAAGTGTTGATTAGAGCCCATTGTTGTTTGTCCTCCCATTAAACTGATTTGACCCTGAGGAACACAATCAAAACTTTTAATTAGCTGTAAAGAATGTGAACTTGCTACACATAGTGATTGTGTTTTCCATGGAACTCAGGGCAGATATAATGTGGTGCAAATGTTTACAGCAATGACCCGCTGACCGGGTCTTTTAGCTGCTGTGTTTCTATTTGACTGTGGCATCAACTATGAGTGCACCAAAACAACAACAGATAGTTAATGGACCTAATTATAGTTCGATGAGTAAGTATGAAATAGACCAATGGAGGTTTGTTATGTTGGGCTATATGAAAATTGTATGTTGTTGATGGTGATGTTAGAGAGAAGACAGCCACTTGACCAGGGCAATTAGATGTGTACTAATTTCCAGACTCAACCTCAAGTTTCTATAGTTGAGAACAGCTTATTCATCTCATTTCTTTAGTGCATTTTCACGCTGATCCTTTGTGATGATTGCCCTTTATTTACTGTCTGCTTGTAAGTTTTTGGGTTTTTTTTTTTGCTAATAAGCAATTGTTAGCTAGCAACCCACTAAACGAAGGTGATAAACATTATACAAGTGTTTGTGGCATTAGTTACCATTACCAAATGTTAGCATAACACATGGAGCCAAGGTAGTGAACATGGCAAATATTATACCTGCCAAACATGTTACCAGTCACTGAGAGTATGTTAGCATGCTGAATTTAACATTTAGTATTGGCATAAGCGATGTAGCATCTTAGTCCTATTATCTCTGTAACTTATTGTTGCATATTGTAAATACTACTCAGTAATTGTTAACACACCAAACTAAGGTCATGGCATGGTAGACTTTCTATGGGGTTCTTAGTATTAACATGCTAGATTTGTTACTATGAAAATACAAGCATTGATGATACAACTTAGCACGCAGTACTGTGCCTCACCAAGTTGTTGCTCTTATTTCAATGTTATTTGTCTTTTCTCTTTTTAAAAATCTCTTCTTAACTCATATTAAAACACTGTGTAGCAAGATATTCATGAAGATGATTTAAGAGTGAACAGGGAGGCTTGTCTCAAATATTATGGTTCAGTACTTCTCTGACATAGTTCCAAAAGAAGAGAAGTCATTCTAGAGGTAGAATTTGCTGTTATCTTATGTCCCACTATATACCGTACAGGTTTTATGGTATTATTTCTACCCCCTGTATGTTTTAAATACCAGGCAGGTCCAGGCCTGCCTGGGCTGATTAATGATAAACCCTGATAGACCTTTTATCTCCCGATTGCACACATAGTACTCTTACTCAAACAATAATCCTGACCACAGTGCTATGCTGCACTACATCACGTATATCATGTGTAGGAGTTCTACTCTCTGACATTTCAAGTGAAGGATGCATTTGATCGTTACATTTCTTTCTTTAATTGACACCATTTATTGCATCAAGGCATGATTGCATTTTCAAACAGCATTTAAAAAAGTACAAATGAAAATAACATGGTAAGATTAAAGAGTTCATGTCAACCAACATTAATCAGTATGATACAATAAGAAAGTCTGGCCTTTAAGAGTTGAATCCATGTATCACTTCCAAACCCTCTGCCCAAATTTCTGATCAGATTTGTGAAAACAAACAAATTTTAAAAAGACATAGACCAAAGTAAGGACAAGAGAAAATCCATCACCCTGTGACAGAAAACAGAACTCTCCTCTTTTCTTATTAATCAACACAGAAACACCAGTGAACTGCATATTCCTTATCAACAAATTTGGCGCAATATCATCAAAAAAAAATGCCCACTTATGTAAATATTTGAAAAGGAAACTATATTGAAGCAAACAAACTCTTGATTTTGACTTATTGCAGTGTGTAAAAGAGATCGGTATGAACAATTACAGCATATATGCATCATTTTCATTATGGTCAGTAAACTCTCAAAAGCATCATTTTTTTAATACCATAAAAAATAAAATTAAACATCCTGAACAAAAGCTGTCCTGCTTTCCTAAAACTGCTGCCTATCAAAGTGCATAATGTTCGATTTCATGACTCTGTCTTCTTCTGCCTGCTCCTCTGCTTCTGCTTTGAAATACGTAACTGTAGACGAATGGCAAATGATCTTGCCTAGCTTCATGCTATATACTTTAGTGAATATATATTAAATCGACTATATAACAACATCATAAGTGAATGATTTCTATTCTGGTGCTATGGAATTCTTTCCATTTCCCTCTGATAACGCTCATCTTTCCTCGTTACACAACACAGACAGTTGAGATGAATGGCTGATGTCACTGCATGTTAGTAAAAAAGTTAATGCTAATGTAGCACAATAGAATCCTGCACGTCTTCTCAGTCTCGTAGCGACAGTGCTTGTTTGTGGAGAGTGCTTTGATGGAGCGTGGTTAGGTTTCCTCGCTTTGCTTCTGTCACTGTGATCAGTTAATCAAAAACCCCAGAGCGACAAGTAGCTGCAGCTCATTCTCTATTTCCAACTTCTTCACGTTTGAGCTGCAGAGAATCCAACTTAAAGGTTGAACATTAGTCCTCACACAGACAGCCACCTCCTCTACATTTTCCTTCCTTCTGAAAAAGTCATTTGGTGCCATTGATTCTACAGAGCGAGACAAGTCCATATGAAAATTTAATTTGGTATATAAACGTTTCTCTGTTCTATTGTCACTTCACTGATTTAAATGTTTTAATATCAGTGCTACATCATGTTACGCTCTGCTTTCTATAAACCGACCCAGAGGAGAAAAGCCAGGAAATAATCCTGGTGTAGACATTTTAGGACATCTTTGTTCGCTGAGTTTGCAGGGTAGGTTTGACATGATCATGTTTCCATTTCAGAAACATGAAATGAAAAATAAATTACATATGCAGTGTGCATTGTAGAATGATTCAGGGAGAGGCAGAAGTAAAAGGGTTGCAGCTCTAACTACCACCAGTGTTATCCTTTCAGACAATACAGAGATGGACCAGCGATCAGAGATGTCATTAAGCGTATGCAATTAAGAGTCAGTGTGGTTTGGTGTCAAAGGTCACATGTAGCTCTCCACTCGTTCCCATGGCTGCATCTCTGTGAAGAAGCCCTCACACAGACCGAAGCCCTGATCCAGAGTCAGAGGAATAGCCTGCGCCTCTTCTTTAATCTCCTCCCAGGGCTGCAGCACCACCTCCTCCGGCTGCTCTGGGAACAGCGTCGAGGCCTCGTCGAAGTGCTGCAGCTGGTGGTGGCCGTGGAGCAGCTGGTCCTGGTCCAGCTGTTGCTGCTGCTGTGGATGCTGCTGAGGAACGTGCAGATCTCCCATGTTGACCGAGCACTCCATGGAAGCAGCGCCGAGGTCCAGGTAGCCGTAGGACTGGTGGTGGTTCATGTGCTGGCTCTGGCCCATAATGTCCCCTCCTCCGCACCACCTCCCCAGCCCCGCCGAGTGCTGTCTCCCCTGCATGGAGACCTCCAGCTCGCAGCCCAGAGAGCTCAGCGCCGAGTTGATGTCCAAATCCTCAAAGGTGCTACAGTTTCCGCTGAGGACGTCGTCGAACACAGAGGCCAAGTCGAAGTCCCCCCGCAGGATGTCTGCTTTATTGGCCTCGGTGGCTAACAGGGGAGACTGTGTGGCCCTCATCGCCTTGTTGTTGCTGTTTTTAGAGGACGGGTGCTTCCGTTTGCCGCCCAACCCTTGGTAAGGGCAGCCATTTTGGGCGCTGTGATAACCCTGAAGTAGTTTGCTCTGTCTGTTTGTGCCACTGCTGCTGTTGCTGTAGTGGTTGGCGGACATCCTCCTGCGTTTAAAGATGCCATTGACGAACATGTCAGCGTACTGAGGATCAATCTGCCAGAAGCCTCCCTTCCCTGGCTCGTCTTTCTGTCTGGGGACCTTCTTGAAACACTTGTTAAGGGACAGGTTGTGACGAATCGAGTTCTGTGACAAAGACAAGAAAAGAAAAAAGAATTAACATAGACCCCAATGGCTTTGAGCAAAAAAAATTTAAGTTAGTCATGCAAAAACTGAAAATGCCACTCTGCATGGGAGACAGGAGGGTGGGTGCTGGGGGTATTGTTGTTGTTTGTATAGGGAAGCAAATGTACCTAATGAGGCTTTCTAGTAGCAGGCAGCTCTGCGCATTTCAAACATGATCAGCTGTGCTTAGCTGCCATCTCTCTCAGGAGCCCTCATTAACACACATGCTCACACACACACACATGCTCACACACACACACACACACACACACACACACACACACACACACACACACACACACACACTAGAGTGCTTTCTCCACCATTCCCCTCTGACTAAAACCCTGTATGAGCTCTCAGTCATACAGAGGATGGAAAATTCAGATACTCATGGTATAAAAATACTTGTCACGGAAATAATCAGAGGCAGAAATGAGCTTGAAAATGTAGTTTTCATATGTCAATTATCCTCTAAGACATCTGTGATTTCTGTTCTGCCTCTCTGATAAAGGCCTGCTGTCCTGTGGCCTCGAAGATGTAGTGTGTGACGGTGACACTGGAGTCAATTCCCTCCCTCACCTCACCATTTATCAGCCTCATCAATAATAGAAGGAGAGTTATCCGGTCTCGGTTACCTGCCAGCTGGGCTCCGCGTGTCTGTAGTAGCAGAAATTCTCCGTTATCCAGTTATAGATGGTGGACAGAGTCACTTTGGGCTGTTTGCTGGCCTGCATGGCCATGCAGATGAGGGAGGCGTAAGAGTAGGGCGGCTTGACTTTGGGGTTGGTCTTGTAGTCGACCTCCACCGGCGGACTCGCCTGGATGGGGATCTGCGCGTACCCCGATGTGGGATGTGCGCAACTGGGGAACCTCGGTGGCGCAGCGGTGGAGTCGCTGCCGGAGGTGACGGGGCTCCCGAGGTACAGAGGCATCCCGGTGGCGGCGGTGTCCCCGGCCGGGGGGCTGGACGGAGAGTCGGTGCCGGCTCTGGGGAAGCCGAGGCGCTTGAGAAAGAGGTGCTGCTGGGAGGAAGGACACCCCGGTCCGGCGCCGTTGGGTCGCTCCGGATCCGCGCTGAGGATGGAGAAATTCTGAAGCCAGTGAAGGCTGGTGAGGCTGTCGTCGAGTGGGGCAGAGTCCGACCCAGAGACCTGATCCTCTGGGTACACCGCCAGCCATTTCTCCTTAAACTTATTGGCAATGTCGGGGCTGGTTAGAACCGGCATCCTGGCTTTGTGCGCGCAGTGAAGGCTGAGAAAAGCGTCTTTAAACTGGCATTTAAAGTTCAGCGGAATCTTCTGGCGAAAGAAAAAGTAGAAGAAAAAACACTGTTAAATGAATGCAAATCACTCCTCACACGCTAATGTCAAATAAATCACCAAGGTTGGAACATCTTTGGTCGAAATATCCAATAAAATCTGCACCTATATTAATCCAATTGCTGGCTAAATGGTGCGTTATTTCCCTACCTCCGGTGTATCCTTGCTGGAGGAGATGCGCTGTGTGCACCTGTTGCAGTCAGTCCCTGCCTCTCCTCTCCAAGGACTCAGCGGCGCATCCAGTCTCTGCGCAACAAGTGCGGCGGGGGGAGTGCGAGGAGCATCCAGCAGCGGCTCATATGGAGGAGAGAGAGAAAAAGAAGAAGCAGCAGCAGCAGAAAGAAGGCTCTCAGGACAGATCCATGACGACTCGGTGTTACTCATCCGAACGCACGGCTCTGCTGGAGTGTCTGTGGGAGGTCAGGACGTGAGAATGTGCGGAGGTTGTAAAATAAGTCGCTCATAAAGCCCGAGAGACTGCCCACCACCATCCCTTTAAACGCCTGAGGGGGGGTTGTGATTGGCTGCCTGGATCCCTGCGTGTCCAGGTTTCACTTTGACTCTCTCTCCCTTTTCCTATAGGGGGGGATTAAATGAATGTTAAACGCCTGGACACGGATGGGTGCACACATGCTCCAGTAAAAAAGAAGCCAGTTTCTCCTCTCTTTTGTCTTTAATCCTCCGTCTCTGTCGCGGAAACTGGCTGAAATGTGACCTCTGCGCCGCGCGTCACAGCTCCCCCGCTGGCGCTGAAAAAGACGCGCCACGGGTCCCGCTGCTGGTTCACACCTGCAAGAAAAGCAGCTCACTTTAACTGATAAGCCTGTGTTTAACATTCCTTTTTACGATAAGTGATACAGTGCTGTTTAAAAAAAAAAAAAAAAGGCTAATTGACTAGTTTCAGCCCATCATACTGTGCGCAAAGCCTGTGCATTACGAGACACTTGTACCCAAATAGGCTCCTTACAAACATACACCTGAGAGTTAAGTGCTGATCAAGTAGCAAAGGCACAGTAGACAGGAGGTCTGCAAGGTAAAAAGCACCAATAAGTAGGTGAATAATTGCAATATAGAAGAAAGGGGAGACTAATGTGTCACAGATGAAACAGAATTAAAGTGTTCCTAGCTGTATGGGAAGACAAGCTGCCTAATGGGAGTCTTATATGAAAGAATTCAGTCACTGTTTCTCTTGGATTCAAGTACAAGAAAGCTCTGCCTTTTAAAACTAGAAAAGCCTCAAGTCTTCATCAGTCAAATGATTAACTCCCCTCACTTTTTTTTTCACGTGAATCATCTTAAAATCTTTCAACGCTCATTGTTACTGAGTGGGTTAGACTTGTGCTGAGCAAAATGCAGGAAAAAAAACATATAAGCAGGAGTTGCATGAGCATTTGATATGTGCAGTGAATAGCAGAATCATTAACCAAGCAGAGTTAGTGTCATATTCTGCAAAAATTCACATAAAACACATTGTATTCCAGTATTATTTGTGCATATGCAGAGATGTGCTGTGAATTATGAGACAACACTGCCACCCTGTGGATTAGAGCTGCATCTACACTACTAACAGGCCTTAATCTGTTGACCTGACAAGCACTATAAAAGCCTTGAAGGGAGTGTGTGCACTACTTCCCTGAAAACATCCACCACTGTTGTATACAAAGCTTCATCATCTGTAGAATCATGGGGGCTAGGGTCTATGTCAGCTGACTTAGGGCTAAGGCAGGGTTAACCCTGGACAAGTTGCCCCTGAAAGCATGATTTGTGAAACTTGAGGGTAGTTCTGAAAGACTGACAGTATGCTGCTTTGGTAATAGGTTTCTATCTTTCTGTATCCCCAGTGATCTCTGGATCATGAGTAAAACTAGGTTGGTATTGATGCATGATTCATGCGTGAGGGTGATTAATCACTGATTCACTTTAATAAAGATGCTGTTCTCGCTCTCACCACTGAATCGTGATGGCTAGTGTTATATCATATGATGATTTATGAATAGCACGCAACTTTTAAAGACATGTAGTGTCACGTCTATGCATTTTAAGCTTCTTGTGTGTCTTTTAATACTGAGTAGTTCCCATAGACTTCCACTGTGCAGAGATGGCACGTCATTTTACCAACCTTTGACCAACATTTTACCAGCTGCACAGTCTGGTGACACATTACGCTATTTGGAGAAATACATGTGGTTGCACAATATCATAAACGTCACTCACTTATACTCAAAGATAAGGAAAACAACACTCTTCATGAAAACTAAACAGAAGAACACACCTAACCCTTACTGGTATACTTATTCTTATCAATAATGATAAGTTAAAGCTAAGTCAAGTGTTTTATAAATGTTGTTGTTCTGTGAAAAGAGGATCTATCTTGAAAGCCATGGCACTGTTTACACAGCCTGAGGGTCACACAAGTAGAAGAAAGCACTAATCACTTCCTTTTGGGGTTTTATGCAAGTCATGGGATGATTTTCATAACAGCAGAATTCCAACTCCTCTCTTCAAGACACTATTCATTAGACAACATGTTTTTGACCAAAACTCATGAATAGAAGGAATGGAAAGTACAGAATAGAAAGTTAAGTGTAACGTTTGAGGGAGGAGAAGCAGGGATGGCAGATCATCCTACTGTTAAAGGTGGAAGAAGCCATTTTGAACCGGCACATTTTCTGTCAGATTCAGTGACTATCTCATCATGGTCCACTAGCTGTCCACTAAGAAAATATCCAGTGTTCTTACACAGGTCTGTGAAAGGGAAAAAACAACGTGGCTCAGACTGATCCACACAATATTGTTCCACTACAGGGAACCAAGACAGGGGGCACCAAGGGGCACAGGAGAGCCCTATGAACCCAGACACATTTCCCTCAGGATAGGGTAAATTCACAAGATTTTCAAAACAAGAATCCCCACTTTTTTTTCTTTGTGCAACAGCAGCTTATAGAGCGGATGTGAGAGACCTGTTTCAACAGCACCAGGCTCTGCTTCTTTGCTCATGTACAAGGACCAAGACTCTCATCTCCAATGGGTTCGTCTGCAAGGCATCTCAGCAGCAGGTCTCCTGGTCCACAGGGGAAAGCATAGTGCAGCCAGCTATGGATCTTGATATCGGTTGGGGAAAACAATCTCAACAACTGACTCTAACTAGTTTTTACTCTGTTGTGTTTCAGATGCTGTTTGTGTGCGGTGAGGTTGTTCATTCCATGATGTTTCGTGTTAAAATGTGTCATTCTGCTTGAAAAATAGATATCTACTAGCATTTCCCCACCCTATGACTGGAACATTTCCCTCCTGGTCAGCTACTCCAGTTGTTAGTGTTGTTGCCATGGCAATACACATTGACAAATTTGGGGTGAAGGCTTCTGAAGCAGCGCTAAAGGGGCAGATGTGTTTATGGCTGTTGAGTTCAAATGTCAGTAAACTCTTTTAGGAAAGGCTTACTTCAGCTTTAGTATCTTGAGTGTAAACTTTCCTCCTTCCAATGTCCAATTCAATCTGTAATACTTCTCATATTTTTGCTCCATATTTCATTTGTTGCTGATGGAGGAATACAACTATTTACAACACATCACCTCCAGTTGCCTCCCCTCTATGTCATACGACACTCATGAACCCAGAAACATGACTGAAAAAGCCTTGAGTTGTCCCACTGGTTGGACGACTGCACCCAAGAGCGTCTAAACACATCATTCCAGGCATCTGATTATAAAAATGCCAATTTTTGAGTTGACAATTATCTAATCATGTGGAATTCCCTGGAAAGAAAAAAAACACACCTGGTGCAAGTTCAATATGGCATCCTGAATTATCAAGTAGTGATTTTACCAGAGCTGTGGCCCACATGCATTAATGATAGGTCTAGGTCCTAAATCCTGACAGCGTTTCATACAGTATGCAGAGCCAGCCATTGCTCTTCTTCCCCCAAACAACTTTTTTGTCAGCGCATCTGTGCAGCTTAAAGATTCGGAGTCCATGATGACAGGAGCTGGCTTTCACCACAGGATGGATGAGAAGTAAAACCTGCTCCACGGCACTTCAAGAACCTGGATATGTCAGGCCAGCTGTTGCATCCCGTCAAGGAGTCTTGATTTTTCAAATGTTTCCAGGTTTATTTAGGTTCTTGACAAAGGACATGCTGGTGAGAGGCAAATGTTTGGACAGCTGTTCTTATTGTTGCCAGGCTTCCCACTGTCTTTCAGCGGGACCTGAGCACACATACAGTATGCTTACAGTGCGTCTAATGGGCTGAAAGAGGTGCAGTTCCCCCAGTATGTATTTCTTGTTAATAGCACAGTTGACCTTTGCAAAGGTTTTAGTTCAGAAAACCCTTCACATACACTGTAAAAAAGGAATCTTCGAAAAAATACAGTGAAAATCTGTCAGCAAAGGTGCCAGAAGAAATACCTTAAAAAACATTAAGACAACTAAAAACTGTCAGAACTGAAGAAATTACAGCAATTATCAGTAAAATAATGATATTTTTACTTGATTGATATAAAGTAAAATGGTGTTATTCTACTGTAAAACTTTTTTAAATGTTTTTTTTTTTTTAATATTTGTTTTTAAAAAATGCTGATTTTTAGGTACACTTATGATCTGTTTTTTTTTTTTAAGTCAACATGTAAACTTGTGGTTTTTTACTGTGATCATTCTGGACATTACTTGTAATTAAACAAAACAGGACAAGTAATATTTAAAAAAATGTTTATTATTTTTAATCAAATAACACCAAAAAATCAGCAAAATAGTATTGAAAACAATATTTCTGCTTATTTAAATTGAATAAATACTAGTGTACTTGTATGACCAAGTATTGTAAAAGAACAACTTACCATTCATAAAAGTGCAATGCTGTGGTTTGAAGATTATATACAGTTTTCATCTGTTTTGATTTAATGTAAATTTAAATAGCTATTGTCTGTAATTTAGCAAAACAAGGAAAATCTGCATATAACAATAAATGATAAATTACAAATTATAATTAAAACTGTTTAAAAGCATTTATCTTTCACAGTGTATGTTACTTTAGCTCTCTTAGCTACAAAACTGTGACACACATTTTTATTGCACATTATCAACTGATGAATACAGGACATTTAGACATACAAGACACGGTCGCTACGTTAACTTATGCAGAGTTTACAGATTTCTAAATACATTGTTAGTTTAAAAATTATTTATTTTCAATCCCATAATCAGATTTTATTCATGTAGCACTTTAAAAAAAAGTGCTTTACAAGCCACAGACAAAATATACGATATTAAAAACAGATCAAGACTAATGCAAGAAAAAAGAGACGAGCAATTAAGACAATAGAAAATAAAATAGAAAAATAACACAAGCAATAAAAACAAAATCATGAGCTAAAAAGCAAAATACATCTGTTATAAATTTCAGCAACACAATAGAAATAAATAAATCATACTGATGATAATAAATAAATCTAAACACTCAAACTGTAAAATGATAAAACACTACATAAAAGTCTGACATAACAAATGAGTTTGTAGTTTATGATAAATATACATTTTCAGCTCCTCTCAAATCCTCCTGAAGGTTGTTCCAGCAGCTTAGAGCGTAAAGGTTGAGAGCATCATCACCACATGTTTTTGTTTTGTTTAGTGGAGTAGCTAAAAGAGAAGAACCGGAGGTAGTTTGGTGCAAGACCATGTAGAGTTTTCTAAACTTATAAAAGAAATTTAAAATCAACATGAACAGGTAACCAGTATAAAGACTTTAGAACTAACATAATGTGTGTTCTCCTTTTGGTTGTGGCAAACACTAAAAGTTGTAAAGCTATAAAAGGTTTTGTGACAGCCCACACATGAGCTTTGGAATTAAATCAGAGTGAAAAAAAATCACTCTTAGATTTATTCTTGGGTTGAGTCTGAGTGTGTTTAGTTTTGAGGTCAGTTTCTCTCTCTCCAGTGATCAATATTTTAGCTTTATCCTCACTGAGCTGTAGACAAAAAAAAATGCATTTGATGTTTGCTACAACTTGGAAGGTTAAGTTTTGTACCACTTGAGTAAAGCAGAGAGAAATTTTGATTCATGTTTCGATATGAGAAACCCGTTAGCGCATACCACCACTTCTTTTCTCTTAGAATAGCAATCTGAGCTTCGCCTTGAAGTGTGAAATGTTAATGTGTGAAACATTTTCCCAATTTGGTTTGATTAATATGTCGTACAGTGTGTTCTTGCTCCTTTCTTAAGTTGTCATCACAAGCACCTATAAACGATTCCATAAGAGCTGTGAGTAAAACAGGACTGTAGACGGCGGATGTGACTCGATGTGGTTTGGATTTAGGGTGCAGTTTTCTTCGAATGGACAATAAATGATTCTGATAGAAGGTTGTTTGGCACTACCACCATGAAGTTCAAACCAGCTGGTCAGCTGTGGCCTCTGCGTGAGGAGTTTGCATTCTCCAGCTTCCTCCCATAGGTTAACTGGTTTCTAAACTGGGCGTAGGTGTGAGTATGAGTATGCTTGGTTGTATGCCTCTGTGTGTTGGACCTATGATGGATTGGTGGAGGGTGTACCATCTCACACCATGTGTAAACTACAATCAGATCCAGGCCGTTGTAACCCACTGTAGGATAAATATTGCAAATGGATGGATGAAGACTATATTTACTAAAAACCTAATAAATATACACAGCCGTTCAAAAGTGTGGGGTCGCATAGAAATGTGCTTATTTTTGAAAGAAAGGAAGTTTTTTTTCAATGAAGACAACATTAAATTAATCAGAAATACAATCTAGACATGGTTAATGTGGTAAATGACTATTCTAGCTGGAAACGGTGGATTTTTAATGGAATATCTCCATAGGGGTACAGAGGAACATTTCCAGCAACCATCACTCCTGTGTTCTAATGCTACAATGTGTTAGTTAATGGTGTTGAAAGGCTGATTGATGATTAGAAAACCCTTGTGTAGTTATGTTAGCACATGAATAAATGTGTGAGTTTCATGGAAAACATGAAATTGTCTGGGTGACCCCAAACTTTTGAACAATAGTTTATTCTCCTCTGAGCTCTCATTGTTTTGTCTGACAACTCTGAAAGTTAATACTTGTCTCATTGCAGCCTGTGTAGCATTAAATGTGGTGTTTGATTGTAATCAATCAATCAAGTGGCATGCCATTCACCGTGAGTGATCCTGTCTCTCCATCTAATCCAATCCTTTGCTTTCTGACTTGTGACTGTTGCCCGTTCCATGTGTAGCTGTGATGTCTGCCTTGTCCGCTCTTCCCAATAATTGTTCTAGTTGTGACAATATATTCCAAGGTCTCTTTTCCTTGTGATGTGTTCAAAAAATGTTGCTTGCCATTTCCTAATTTTGTTCAGTAGCGCATAATTTGTGTTTAGTAATTTTAAAACATCTACAATGGTGATTCTGGCCATGTAAGATATATGCAGCATGCGTCTAATTGTTTGATTACACTATGGGTTGTAGAAAACTGCATTCTATTTTAGATCTGATATTGCATTATATTTGATTGCTAATTAGACAATGATCTTGTAAAATGGTGTCTAATGGTGTATTAAAATCCTCTGGTTGGTTTGTGACTAGAGTGTAATTTGGTATATTAGTGCCTAAGAATGCAATATTTTGGATCTAATATAGCAATATATATGGTTTCTTCTTGCAGCATGATATAAGGTGTTTAATTTCAATATAGCTGTGTTGTTTTTCTGTCAAATTCAATCTTGTTTTATCCTATTAGTGTACTAAAAAATAAATTATATGTTTGAAGAAACCTCCAAATATCTCCATCCATCCATTATCTGAACACCGCTTTATCCTCATTAGGGTCGCGGGGGACTGGAGTCTAACCAGCTGACTTAGAGGACACCCTGGATAGGTCAGCAGTCTATCACGGGGCTACATATAGAGACAATCACACACCTTCACACCTAGGGACAGTTTAGAGTCACCAATTAACCTCAGCATGTTTTTGGAGTGTGGGAGGAAGCTGGAGTATCCATAGAAAACCCACACATGCATAGGGAGGACATGCAGGCTCCATGCAGAAAGATCCCAGGCCGGGACATGAACCGGGGACTTTCTAGCTGAAAAGCAACAGTTCTAACCACTGAGCCACTGTGCAGCCCCCTCCAAATTTTTCAGTAATATAAAAATGATTTTGCTACCATGCATGACAGCGGCTGCCGTTTTCCCACCAGCAGGTGTCTCTGTTTCCAGCCTTCACCTCCTCCTCAGCTATAGCTGCTGCTCCCGACCACTGATAAAAGTATGTTTACAGTTTACACGTACCCATAATGCTCTGCGCTGTGTGTTGATATCACAGGGCTCATTTTACACATGGCTTGCACAAGAACTGCGGCTTTAGAGGCGTTCTGCTGAAAATAATACACCAATTTATGTGTGCAAATGGAAAAGCAAAGGATTCATTGTTTTTGCCTGAAATATATTAAACCAGAGAGGAATGCTTCACGTATGATACACTCTATTGTTTGTGTTGTTCATTCTGTGTCAATTTTACTGCAACATTGCCATTGCCTGCAGCCTCCCGTTTGATCAAATAGCCCTATTTTGTTTAACGATTCATTATTATATGCTCATTAATTCTAGTAATTTATAGTTATTGGGTGATTAAGTCGTTAATATCGCCATCTGGATGGGGGTGGCTGTTTAGAAACACAGTATTTCTTCATTAGAGCCTGCAGGAACACCCATTTCTAACCTGTTGGAGTGTCCTTGGGCAAGAGGAAACCAGACATTCACTCTGTCAGTACAAACAAAAGAGGAAAAAAGAGGGGGATGCGAAAAAGAAATGTAGTACCGTCGCAGTCCGCACCGCTAAGCTGCGGCACCGACAACACGCACGGAGAGTTTGGAAGTAGCCGGGGCAGACACGACGCTGCTCACCCACGGCTGTCGGCTGTCCCTAATTTAACTCCGAGCGATGTAATTGGCGATGGTGGATTTGTTTACCATATTTGGCAAGATAGTGACACAGCGCGCCTGGGAATTGGACGAGAGCGGCCGTCATTCACAAAAAGTCTGCCTCCCGGAGCTTTACAAACAAAGCGAGGGCTCATGGGAGTTGTAGTCCAAAACAAACCCTTTTTGAGACTCCTCCGGTGGGGATTCACCTCCTTTGCGTTGATTTCACAGCCGCAAACGTGCTGTATGTTAAAATGTACTTGCTGTGCTTGATTTTTGTCGCTTTGTATGTATTTTAGTGTCAAATTAACCCCGCACCAGACGGCTAAACACACGCCGCTCCGACACCCTCCGCTTGCGGCATACAACTCCCACCGGCGTCGCTCTCCCCTCATTGGCCGCCTCCTCCTGTCAATCACGCCGCGTTCCTTCCACTACCGCTCCTACAGTAAATATTTGTGTTTGCTCAACCGGCTGTAATGGTGGACGACTGAAGCAGACAAACGGAATACAACTAGAGTGAAGAAAGAGAGGAAAAACGGTCGAAAGTGCGCTTTCAGAGCCAGCCGCCGCGAGTAGGACACGGGCTTCGTCGAAAATGGATGAACTCAAACATCAAGTCATGATTAACCAGTTCGTCCTGACGGCGGGTTGTGCGGCAGACCAGGCGAAGCAGCTTTTGCAAGCGGCACATTGGCAGTTCGAGGTAAAGCAGAAACACAGAGCGATAAGACTTCCAACGGCAGAGTGGGAGCGTTAGCAACACGGCTAATGTTTATGTCTCGCCCGTCCCCTAGTTTCCACTCGCCCGTCTCGCCTTTCGACACTTTAAAAGACATTTCAACACAAAACGAAGCCCCGGTGTTTGGCTGTGTGGTCGCTTAAGCCGAGCGAGAGTTTTAAATGTGAACTTTTGCTATATTTGAAGTAGATTTAGCTGCGCGTTATCTTAAGTAAATCAGCAGGGAGTACACAGTAATGCAGCAGGGCGAAGCGTACAGCTAGCATATCCAATTAGACTTCACTCTAGATTAAATACTATAATCCGACGCATGACAGCAGTGTATAGGCGCAGCCGGAGTGCTATTACGCAATAAAGATGACCGCCGTGTTGTATCGACTAGCCTACAAAGGAGTAGTTTGATATATTACTGTTTAGTCTGCGGCGAGCCGACTATAGATTATTATTTTCACCTCGCAGCCGGCTCGTTGTACTGTTTAATCCAGCATGCACCAATGCTAGAATTGTCCCCGTTATCTGTATTTCCTGCCGCTGTCTGATCCATAAAATAATGTCACAACAATGTCATATTATCTCCTGTGTTTCATTTTTTTAGACTGCCCTCAGTGCCTTTTTTCAAGAAACAAATATTCCATATGGCCATCATCATCAAATGGTGAGTGCGAGGAGGAGGGGTGGTGATTATAACACACTTCATACACTCTTCATTGTTCTGTTTGTTACATCACACCAAACCTGATTGTAAAGCTTGTATTTCTTTAAGGCTGCCGCGTTGTTTTGGGTGGGATGGGGGCCCTTGAGAAGCCCTTATAGGCCGAGAGAGATGATGTTGTACTAACAATAACAAAGCACATGTCGGCCATGTTGTGAGCTTCCAGAAATAAACACACAGGCAGGCATGCAGCAGCAGCCACACTGACAGAGGGGGGCAGAGAGAGAGACTGTGTTTGTACATATAGGAGGATGGGAGCAAGAGTGATAGATGGAGATGTATGGATTTCCTCATTTTTCATTGTGTCAACGTAGATGCACGAGGGAAGGAAGGGCCCCTCAGTTTCTGAGGTAAAAAAAAAACAAAAAACAGCCTCTTTCCAGGAAGAGGACAGCTGCCTCTCTCAAATTGACCCTCGTGCTGCTGCGTTTGCCTCGGGTAATTCAGCTTTTCCCCCAGATTGGGATGTTGCAGAGCCCCCGACACAACGCACACTGGGGACTTACAGGGGGAGACAAATCAGACCAGAGTAAACTGGAAGGCGTTAGTGCTGTAGGAGACTCTGCACACACACACACACACACACACATACACACACACACACACACACACACAGGCAGGGGTTGAACATTATGAAACACTAGCAGTATTTGGGCTTTTAGCAGCAGTCCTCTTTGGCAGCACACAAGCCTTTGTTTGCAGCTGCATGCATGGCAGCATCCAGCAACAGCTGCCCGCTGGAAGAGCCTGACAGAGATGTGAGGGGATTTTGGATGAAATTGTCCATCGTTTATTTTAGCTCTGTCTCAGAGCTCATTCTCTGTTTATGTATGTGTTTGGCTCACTTTTTGTGCAGCAAAGACAGTCATTAAACTACTAAACATTTTACCCTTGTATTTCTAGAGGACAGGGAGAAAGATTGGGATAAAAGAGGATTTGATTTTTATTGCATTGTGTGTGAGTGTGTGTACATTTATCTCCGAGTCGTGCCATATCGCCAGTCAGCATAGAAACTGCTCACACTGAACTCAGCCCTTTTTATCTCAGTGTTTTTGTAAGAAAAGAAGGTAGACCTTCTTTATCACCCGATAAGTAAATAAGAGCTTCAGACCTCCATTTAACTCATGAAATTTCTCACTTTAATTTAGAGAGGAAACAGTTTGCTAAGAGGTGTCCTGTTCTGTCTGCCAAACAGGGCTGAGCTTGCTGCAGGGACTAGATAATGAAAGTCAGAATGCAGAGCAGCTACGTGTGTTCGTAGTGTTATTGTCATAGATGTGATGTTGCATAATCACGTTCCCCTTTTTTTTTTTTTGCACATGCCCGCATGTGCACAAGAAATGCTTGCGTACTTTACATGCATGTATTTTGTGCATGCAAAATGTGGGTGTTTTGTGTGAGTCACAGCAGTACTACAGTAGGGCAGCGTGTCCAACCTTCCTGCAGCTTATCAGGCCACAGTGTTCGTTGGTATACAAATCTAATCCACTTTGCTCTCACTCTCAATCTTAACTCTCTCTCTCTCTCTCTCTCTCTCTCGCTCTCTCTCTCTCTCTCTCCCATGCCATATTTCTGTTGCAAATGCTGTTGCTGTTGATGCATCAGTGTTTTGTGTTACAACACAAACTGAACTCATCCTTGAGATTGGTGTTTTGGCTGGAAGCCTTACCCCAAACC
Source organism: Amphiprion clarkii (assembly GCA_027123335.1). NCBI lineage: Eukaryota > Metazoa > Chordata > Actinopteri > Pomacentridae > Amphiprion > Amphiprion clarkii. The sequence continues at coordinate 20,364,679 of CM049586.1, read as the reverse complement.
CAATGGCCCCAGCACATAGCCTGTAGACATGCCATTCTTGGCAGCCTGGCATGGTAGGATGTCATGTAGGTCAGTCAGTTTATGGATACTGCTCAGCGAACTGGTTTATGCTATTGTTTTTGAGAGCCAAAGACAATGTATGAGCCTGAATGTGGTTTTGCAAATCACTTTACTATCTAAATTTGGCATCCTGGAATAGAAATCGCCTTTGGTTCAAAACTGCTGTTGTTTAAGAAATACATTTTATCTCAAAACAAAGATTTGCTGGTGAGAATTGTAGCTGTCAGTAGCTTAGCTATTTGTCAGCTATCGGGTCTGATTTTGTTTGTCTCTACTTTGCTAATGAATCATTTGTACACTGTATGTCAGAGGTTTATAACCTGTATCAGATATCAATTACTGGGGTTAGTCTGTCCACTCACCAGTACAGTATTGTGTAATGCTGTGAATGCTGGAGGATTTAGCTAAAGCTCTTGTCATTATAATTTCCTTCTACAAACAGTTCCAGACTCAAGGGACTGCCTGGGCTTTGGCACATGATGTCAAAGAGCTACATTTTCTGCCCAGACACGCATTTAAGACTCTTGTTTGTTTTTGCATACATAATATACACCGTGTGTGTGTCAGTGAGCCATGCAGCCACACATATACATTTTGTCTTGAGCAGATTGTTGATTTATCTCTGTGGTTTTCCATTATGTCATCAAATCTTACATCTGTGTTCCACGATGAACACCCAAGCCACAATCATCGTCCAACCTACCTGGTGTTTTGTGTAACCCTTCCCCGTCTACTCCTAGTGTTTTTTTTTCCTCCACACACACACCCTGCCCATACAAACCCTGCAGCCGCAACACATTCCTACAGGATGCAATGCTCACACGGACCCAAAATGGACCCTTTCACAGCAAAAGGGGGCCAGTGTATCTGCAAACACTGCACCCTGCCTCTCTCTACAGTTTATACACTCTTGCTCCTCATACCTCCCTCCCTCACTGTTCTCTCTGTTTACAGACGCAAAGCATCATGCTCTAGAATTCAATTTGCCATTCATGTTTCCTGTTAGAGAATTGTATAACCGTGTCATCCTCTTGTTTTAGCATCATTCTCAAAGCAGTTCGCAGCTCCAGACCGATGTATCGGAATGTTTGCTCACTTGGAATGCATGTTCTCTGGGTTGTCTGTCTGTTGCTTCTGGCTGTTGGATGCTAATTCCTCTTATCAAATTTTATGCACATTTTCTTGCACTACTGTCTTTTGATTCAGAGATACCACGAGCTTATTTTCATGGAATTTTTCAATGAATTGCAGATTAAAAAAATCAGAGATATTTCAAATACTTTGTTAATTATATCCTTTTACAGATTTGACATACCCGCTGTCAAAATGCTCTCCTACTTGCATATTATCACCTCTTTGCACAATAGTAATTGACAGTAAATTATTGGTTACATGTAGGAATGGTTTGAAACTCTTTCTTGAGAAAAATTTCCTATATAATTCATGTCTTTTAGGACACATGAGTAACTGAGAAATATTTTCTCTGTCTTCATGTTTTGTTTTGTTTTTTAATAACCTTGTGGACGGTGTAACAGTCTCCTAAGTGTTTATGATGTGTCTCTATGAATGTAGAAGCTAAAACACTGATTCTTAACTGTATGTTCACACTAACATCAGTGTTTCCATGATTAATATTTCTCCATGTGGGCCACATAGAGCCACAATAAAGTGAATGAATCCTCATGTGACCACAGATGAGGAAGTAGCCCAGCTGGATGACTTCCATTGCTGTCTGGGAACATGTGATCCCATCATATGACTAAGCTAACTAAGCCACAAAGCCTGCTTTACATGTGTTTAATTTCTGTCAGAGTTATGGCTGTTAAAGGAAATCGAGTGAGGCCCTCATGTGGCAGCTGTTAAGTCAGGGCTGTGGTGTTGAAAAGTATTTTGTCTTTAGTAGGTCAGGGTAATAAAAATATTCGCCTCAAGAAATATTTCACATAATTTTTTCCCCTTTGAAACACAGCTACACTCAGTTAAGTTTTGACTATCTCTTGTTCTCACTTTGGGATATTTTTGTGTTGAAGTGAAAACAAAGGAAACACTCCCTTGCTTGCGCTCTACTCTGTGCCAGGCTGTGTGGATGTGGCTTTTTGGGTTTCTTATTGTTTAAATGAACATATTAGTTAAATATAAGCAGTAATCGTCAAACATAATCATCCAGTGTCAATTAGCCATTTCCTTCTGCTCCTAAAAACACTCATCTCAGGCCTATATACTGCAACTCAATGTTAAAAACAAGCGGCTACATGACTCACCTCTTTTATTGTGCTACAATTGCCGTTTGTGACAAGGACCATGCATAAGGCGAATAAAACTGAGATTTTATGAAGGGCAACGTTCAGCTGTAACTGTCTGGGCACGGTGACGTAGAAGAATAGCATAGAACATTGCTGGGCAGTGATAAAAGTGGGCGTGTGGTGGTTTAAAGGCTGTTTCCTGGCAATATGAACACCCAGCAGGAGAAAAAAGGAGGGTTTAGTGTGTGTCTGTGTGTTTGAGGGGGTGTTTTTGGTAACTACAAACACTTGGTTTTGGTGTCCGGGTGTGGCTTCAAAAAGGATTTTTTATAAATCCTAACTTTTCTCATCCATGTAAGAGCTCATCTCTGAGAAGTGTGTGGTGTGCTCATGCAGAAGAGCAGAGGTATAATTACCTTCATATATCATGCCGTGACAGCATGGACGACTGTCTGCTCCTGTTACTCTCGTCTCCCAACCTTTATCCGTTCATCATCACACTGCAAGAGATCGAGGAAGGCTAACTTAAGTTAATAAAGGCTACTTGGATTGTTTCTTAAATGCCAGCGAGGAATCAATGAATACAAGTGTGGGAGGGTGTTTGGGTAGTGCTTAGGGTGAAATAGGCTAATAGCAGGGCAATGCCAGGTATTTGGGTAAAAGATACAATAACTGAGTTAACACAGAGCTGCTTTGTGTGTCTTTCACAATTGAAACAAGGTGTCCTCTGTCCTGCTGCTGACATTATTAACAGAAGATGATTAAGTGCAGAATTGGGTGAAATGTGGTTTATTTTCTCCCACTGTTTGTGATTTCATGTGTGTGTGCACTATAATCCCATGGGTGTGCATGTAGCATAGTGTTTCATTTCGTAGTTAATCATGTCTAGATCTGCTAATGTCAATGGGTGTGCATACATCTGTGCCTGGATATCTGTGTGTGTGAGAGTCTGTGCCCGTGTGTCCTGCAGCCATGCCAACCAGTTAACCACATCTGAAGAGGCTTGGCCTGCGCGCTGCATGTTCCAGCATGTTGCCCTGCATGTTTCCAGGAGCACGGCTTCCCAGAACCCTAACCACTCACACAAAGACATGTGCTCGGACACACACACACGTACACACAAGAACTTTGGCTCAAGGGACCAAGGGAATGGGAAGCCATGTGGGATGGCTGCGAGGACCAGATGTGTTTATGAGCAGTGGAGTTAGATTGGGTTTCACACTGATTCTTGGAGTCACAGCGTACACTTAAAGACACACACACACACACACAAGTGTTTGGGCGTATGGCTGAGGACCCACAAGCAGCACATGAGAAACTTGTCTGTTGTATAAAGACAGTCTTGTCACATAGTCCCTAGCTTGTTTTCTCAGGTTAGCAGTAGCACTACAGTCAGGCTCAGGTCAGCTGATTCTCTGCTCTGGCCTGCTGGTACTAAGTCGTACTATTCCTGCGCTGTCACTGTTTCTAGCCACATCTATCCCTTTCCTGCTTTCCAGGCTATCATTCATGACCTTGGACTCCTCACCGGTCCCTGTCTGATCCTCTTCTCTCTAAACCCTGCTGCAATTCCTGCTTTAGGCCTATAATTGCAGTGCAGTTTACTTCAAAGATTCCCAGTGTGACACCCATGGATGCTCAAGTTTTCAAAATGCCATTTTGCGAAAAAAAATTCTTGAATTTACCACAAAACTAATTTAATTTGTTGGCATTATTAGTCAAGCATGGGTTTTCCGATCTCAGATGTATTTGACAGAAGTCTTAGCATTTTTCTATTATTTTGGACCGTTTGAAAAAGACACACACACACACACACACATATATATATATATATATATATATATATATATATATATATATATTATGAGCAAAAACATACCAATGAACAAAACTAGTTAGGAAGTATTTTATTTTTTCATCAACTTTCCTCTTTTTGATGTTGGCTAAAATCTCTTTGACAGGCATCAAAAATTGTTTGACAGAAAAAACTTGTAATGTTGTCAATATTTTTGTCAGCAATTCAGAATATTATTATTAGGTTGATTACAATGTGATCTACCTTGTTCTGAACTGGACCATCGCCTTGATCTACCCACTGAGTGTATGTTTTCAAGCATCTGTCTTTGTTGTCATGTGTGCAAGCACTTCAGTCAAGCGTCTGTAGGTGTCTGAATCAATGAAATTTCGCTTTATGTGATGGCAACACCAAACCTTTTTTTTCAGTTTTTAAATAACTTTGACACAATAACGTTCAGTGATTCATACTGAAAATGGAAACAGACACTGATTAGAAAGTCCTAATGAACTTGTTGCTTGGGTTGTAAAAGATAAACTAATTTTGATTTGTGTATGTGTGTATACATAACTCTAAGAGCGATATCTTTTTTGGCAAGCCGAACCTTAGTGTAAGCATGTTTTGTTCTCCTTCATGATGACCTTTGGCCTAGTAGTTTCTTTTGCTAGCCTGTGACCAGTCGGCAGGCCAAACTCCCTTTTCTAGATATGAGTGGGCCACTGAACGCCTATTGTTTGCCTTTTAGTTATTGTGCCGCCGTGCAGTGTGGTCAGTTGGTCAGACCGAACACATGCTCCACTCAGTCCCAGTTCTCCTATCTTCTGTCTGCCTTCTTTTCTTTCTGTTTCTGTGTCATTCCTTCTGCCTTTTTCTTTCCCATTCTCCTCTCTATACTATACAGTGTTCAAATACACATGAAAACAGACCACAGGCTGGCTAATGATCAACTGAGATTCTCTTGAGCACAATCCAGCCGTGGCCCTGTGTGTGTATACTATATTAACTCACACACAAACATTTGAAGACTCTGGGACTCAGCTGCCAGAAGCTGGGTGAGGGGTCATGGGTGAGGAGGGGAGTTGATGATCACTTGAAATGTTCAGCAGCACCTGTCAGCTTCCTTTATTTAGTTTGGGAAAGAAACATCTAGTTCTGACAAACCAGCCACTCCCATAAAAACCCGACTGTCACCTCATTGTTTGTGAGTGGTGCGATAGAATAATAAAGCAGAGAAGCAGCAAGTTGCTTGTCTGGTTTAGGTGGATGTAATTGTTTAGATGTGCTGACAATAACTTGTGCTAAGCCTCACATATACATGTGAAGGTACAGCAGATTTCCTTGTATAGCACGGAGAGGATGTTGACAAGTGGATGGATGGATGCACATCTTGTAGTTTAGTTTTTTCCCCTCCTTGGAACCGGTACCTGAAGGTTCAGCATGCGGTGCATTTGCAGCTTTTTTGAAAAAATTACCAATTTTATCAACTTGACTAGCAGCTGGTTTGTTTTAGTTTTGTGTTATCACTGGTTTCATAAGACAGTGACCATAAATGGTCAGATCTTCTGTTGAAACAGTGAATCTGCAGGTTTATTAGAGGTCACAAATGTAATGAAATTACTTTTCAATGTATATTATAGTTTAGCATCATTTATAGTTATTATGGCACTATTTTCACTAAAAGCCGCAAATTTACTATCCTGCCTTTCCATTAATGCAAAATAGTGCATTTCATTCAATACATAGTCATGCACAGAAGCACTGTTAATTTTATTTATTTATTTTTTATTCTGGTTTTTAAGTCTCACTTGCAATGTAGCATCAGAAGCAGCAGCTGAGCATTTAATTCCATTTACTTAATGTTGATTCTACAGCAAAGAATTACTCATTATCATTACTCTATTGGTATAATTAAACTATTACTCATGGTTAGTGTAGTTGCTACTTGCTACACTTTGTTAGTCAGTAATGGCTGCATTGGGATCCAGCTACAGAGCTGCAGCTTCAAAACAAAGAGCAGCTCTAGACTACATGTACACCATAAGAACACTCCCTATTTAAACATTTAACAGGCAGGCAGAATCATGTACTGTTAATGTAGCAAAGCTTTCTGCTTTATTCTGTCTATCCTTTTTCTCTTTCCATTTTGTTTTAGCGCTTTGGTTAAAAGCTCCTCCTCCTTTCACTGCTTGGAGTCCTCTTGATTCAGTGATTCAGTCGATTTCCTGCATTTCCAGTATGTCTTTAGTGCAATACAAAAATGGAAAAGATTATCATCTTTCATCTGTTAATTTTTACGGTTAACATCAGAAGATTACCAGTAAAGCAGGCCTTAAATGTCAGTATCTGAACACCACATGGAGTCTTTGTTTATTGGATATAGTTTTGGTAAAATGTCTGTTGAGGTTAGAGATTTGAAAGGCATGTTGTAGTCAACACTTCCAATTCCAGTTCCCGTAACCTTAGCTAAATATGTCAACATGTCTGCGCTCTTGGCCAATATTTTGATATACTGAGGATAAATTTTATATCATGTTGCTGTTCTTGGCTCTTTCCATCCTTTTCTGTCAGTAAAGCATTGCCTAATTGGGCAACGTCATTTGTTTAGTTGCATTAAAAGCCACACAAACTACTGCAATGTTTCTCAAAGTGAACACAAACCTGCATTTTCAGGTTTGAAAGGCTCTCACAAGCCCAAACAAACAAAACAAAAAAGGAATGACTGTTTCACAATGCATATAAAATCCTCCAAACACGTGTGACGTAAATGAACCTTAGACTAGTCTAGACCTGATGTTGGTGCAACCTAAGCATCTTCCCACACATCCAGCACTTTACACCACCTATGCATATCTTGCTACGTTTTATTTAACCTGTGAATATATTTAGAGAAGGTTGATTGCATATTCTACAGTGTTTTACTACTGTAATTTGACACCACTGAACTATGCATTAGTTGTCCTTTACTGCAAGCTGTTCAGCAACTTTAATGCCTGTTTTTACACCAACACTGTTGGAAGACAAGCAGAGAGACCCATCAACATTGACTCTTGTTGAGACGAGGAGTGCTAAAGTACATATACAACAAAAGATCATACACATTTGCTCTATGATAATTTTAGCCATCTTAGCACATCTTTCTAGTAGTAATTGTTGTATGTTGACATTAAGCTGAGTCTCAGAAGGGGCCATATTGTGTTGTTTCAGAAATCAAGTGGTTTCATGTGGTTGACAGACGCTTTTTTATGAGAAACCAAAATACCAAATTCCTTGAATGTGTTTCATTTTAACAGTGTTGAAATGTTGGTCAGCAGCAGTAACATGTCTGGAAAACATGAAAAAAGTACTATAATGTGTAAGTAAGCTTTATAGGCTGAACTGTTGGCCACACAACAGCAGACGTGCCCTTAGGTTAAAAAACAAACATTTTGAAGTGTACATACCACAACAGCTTAGTCCTCAAAGCAGACACTTTGTCTTGTTTTTGCAGTTGTGGATCCTTTGTTATTTTGCAAACTGACATTCGCACTGACCACTCTCCATCAGCATTATTATGATAAATGATGCCATAAATGCAGAGATCAGTTTCCCTAGCTTAAAAACTTTGGACCTGGACTCAAACAAATCTAAAAATGTGTTGGAATCTGGTTTTCAGACCTGATACCCACACAGCCTGTTTGTTTTTCACCTCACAGTGGCCTGCATTACAATCTACGGTAAAGAGTATTTCGGCTGTAAAACAGTCAATCTGTGCAGTGGTGCTGTGCACACTGTATTGAACAGCAGGTTCAATGCTCTAATGGAGTCTGAAAATACAATTCTAGTAGGAATGTGAGCTGGGATGGAGGATTGAATTGTCAGCCCTCGTGTTTCGCTGCGATTCTCGTGTCTCTCAGATCTCTCAGCACAGTTTGCTGCAAGAGCTGACATACAATGTGTGAACTGTACACAACAAGGCATAGACAGAAGGGAGAGGAAGACAGGAAGAGGGAAATGAGAGAAAGATAGAGAAGAGAGAAAACAGACATGTCTTTGGCTCATGCTGGTGTTCACTGCAGAGGGATTGATGGAGAAAAATGTTGTTCTTCCCCAATGTTTAAATGTCTTTTGAACAAAGAGTTTCCCTTGGTAATGTTTGGATAAAACCACGAAACAGCCATCATTAGTTTGAACTGGTGAACAGTTATTTTCTAAATATGACATTTTTGGTCAGAAAGGAAGTCTGTTTATTTGCTTCATCTAAATAATAGAAGCAAACAGATCACATTTCATTCATTGTAAAATTTGGCTTAAAGTTGCTCCGAAAGCAAGAAGGAAACATTCAGAGACTAATTAAGAGTGTATGAGGTGTGTGGTTGAAGCACTAAGGTAAATGTTACATGAGGAGATCAGTCAGGTTCAGGAAACATAACTGGACCCTCTGCACATCTTTACGAGAGGATAGAAAACTTCTCTTTTCAGCCTGCCAGCCTAGCACATGCACACACTTGATATTTCAGAGGAATGTCTTTGGTTAGACTGGAAATAGCTTCAGCTCATCTGTGTTTGTGGACAAACACGAACACATATGTACACAAGCGGAGGAGTGTTAAAGGTTTCAGAAGCCTCACCGCAAGCTCAAACCAGGCATGTTTGGAGTGGTCGCTGCCAGTCAGCCATGCGTTCCTCATGCTGGGCTCAGTAAACAGACTTGAAGAGAGGGTGGACAGGGCTGGGCCGCTGTGACCACAGAGTCAGTCCTGCCTCAGCCCCGTCCCGTCAACAGGAGATCTGTGCTGCTTCCTCATAACAACCGTACCCATGGCAACCCCTCTCTGTTGGCTGTGTTTTGAACACAAACTGCTTCTCACTGTCTGTTATTCCCCTGTTTCTCCATCTGTATATCTTCAGCAAATGGCTAGACCTCTGTGCAGTAGTGCTCTTTCTGTTGTATATGCTGCTACATGCACTTACACGCAGTCTGTCATTTTGAAGGTCCTAACCTTGATACAACAGTAGCTGTTATAATCTGTGTGTCTTTCTAAACATTGGCTGTCTTAATAGATGTGCTTTGAGAGATTCTTTGTGCTGCTTTGAATGAGAGTTCCTTTGTTGATTTAATTTTTTGCTGCTATATGATCCTGCTGGCTTGTTAACTCAGCTAAAAAAGCCTACAGATAGCAGTTTGTTTGGGTTAACTGAACTGAGTCTTCTCAAATTGCAACTAAGTGTGTTGGTGAAGACATGAGAACTAGACAGTTTATTGTGTCATTGTAACCTCATTGTGAGACCAAGTTTACCTCACCAGACCTCTGACTTAACTCACAACCCTCCATCCATGATCCAGTAATTTGTCCCAAAGGAATATTTGCTGTCTGCTTGCTTTCTTAGATATCAAGTGACCAATTCCATAACTGAGCTTTTCATATCTCCAAGCAAACCTCACATGCTTCCCATCCCATTGTCCTTGTATGGGTGTGATGCAACTGCAAACCCACTGTGGGCGCTCTTTACGTCAACATGGGTGTGTCGGCCGATATTATCAGTCGATATTGGCCTGTCACAGATCTATTGGTATTGACATATATGTTACTTTCTACACAACAACAGGAAAACTTTCTTTAACAGAGCAGAACACAGAAAAAGATGCTGATGGTAATTTGCAAACAGTGCTATCGCATATTTTGTCCAACAGAGCAACTTTGACCACATTGTTTACAATATTGTCAGCACTGTCTGCAGCCCATTCAGCAGACTACATATCACAGCAGAGCAGATGGTGGTGCAGAGTCAAGTTTTGTCACTCTAGAAAGTTAATAAACAATGACCCTGTCTTTTCCATAAAACTTTAAATTTTGTATGGACAATAATGATTTTATTATCGATGTATCAATGCTAAAACTTCTTACGCCCTAAAATCAGTATCGGCCTGCAAAACCCAGTATCAGTTGGACTTATTTATAAATGTGTATATGTGAAATATCAGCTTTTGTTGCAGCCCACATGTCTGTGTCAGTTGTTTGAGAGCCAACTGGATTTGGACCCCGGTCTGTATACGCCAGTCTTGGCAGGTCTTGCAATGTGTTTCTGTCCTTACGTCCATGCTTTGAGAGTTAATCTGCTACTAGGCTGCTTAATACACACAAAGAAAACATAGTAACCTGCTTCCTCCGTATGCTGCACCAGAGCAGCCCTTTTAATCTCTGTCCAGGATGTGTGAGTTTCTACCTCCAGAGTTGTTTTTTCTGAGATAGGTCTTTATGGTCTCGTGCTCTAATACTGTACACTTAAAATGTGACACTTGTTGTATGGGAACTGCATTTAGAAAATACAGACAAAACAAAGCCTATCCCAGTCCCACTAATAAATACGAACAACTGTAGATGTATTGTATATGCCATAATTGGGTCTCATTTGTTTGGGAGTAGAAGACAGGGTGTTTTTATATGTATGTGGGTGAGCGTTCCACTTTAATAATAGTGGTACTGACAGGTGTGAACTCTGCTGAAGCTTTCATCAGTGTCAAGAGGCCTGATAAGCAGTCAGATCCAAACTCCTCCAGACATCCTGGCAGAGAAGACAGCTGCTGTGTTTTTGAACCGGATCATAGTCCCTGTGGGTCGATACCGTCTGCGCCTCAGACTCCGTCCAAGGTCTTCGGCACACCGCGTTTGAAGTTAGTTTTGTCATCAGCCTCCTTCTCCTGTGTTTTCTGACTCGGTCTTCTGTTAAATGTTAGGCTACAGCATAAAAATAAATATGTACAGGTGAAATGTGTGGTCTCTGAGCTGAGTGCAGGTGTATATTTATACTTGCTTATCTGTGCTTGTTTATGGATGAGTAAGTCAGAAGCAAAGGTCTCGGTGGACAAGCCGAAAGGTCATGCGTCAGCATTTTTGTCTCATTTTCCATTCCTGGACAGTCGGCACGGAGGCAGAGGGCCTCATCTGTTGTTTTCTACCTGAGTTCACAAACTCATCACAAGCGGTAAGAAATCCAAGCAGCACCTCCACGGCTGCCCGCCAAGCACAGGAAGGATCACAGAGGTCACTTCAGCATTCCAGGGTGTCTCTTTACTGCAGGAAATGGCCTCAGAGACATGAGCCAGCGTTTCCTGTCAGAGTGCACAGTGGCTGTGCTCACCTTTCATAACAGTGCGCCTCTCTCAGAACCTCTGGCTTGGTGCGGACAGGCTCAGCCCGGTCCCAGACTGTATATTCGCAGGACTAACCTGCGAGCCACAGCACTTTTAGGGGGCAAGGTGGTTTGATTACAACCCCAAGGGAGGAATGGGGTTCCTGTCCCTGTTGTTTTTTTACTGAAGGCTGCTTGTGTGCTAAGTCTGTGTGTCACAGTCTGCACATCCTGGGTGACGGAGCCAAGGGTAGATTAGATACTGCGGGTCAGCCTGAGTTCTAGTTGTCAGCAAGGGGAATGTTGTTTTCCAGTTTTTTTTTTCTTCGTCTTCAGCACGTTAACATTTTTGTGTCCGATATCCATGTGTGACTGCAGCTGCTATTCCTCATAAGTTGATTCATGGAGCCTGTGACTCTCCATTCTGGAAAATTTCCTCAGAAGACAAACCGCTTAGCAGTTCAGTGAAACTGTAGGAAACATTGGTGAAAATTGTTGCAATGAAGCGAAAAAAAAAGATTTAAGAATGCATGTGAGAGTATGCCTGGATGAGATGGATTAATGACGTTGCAAGCTCATATTCTGTTATGTCAGTTCTACTTGAACTCCAAATCTGTGGAGTTGCCAAGCTGTTTTCTTCCATTGTTGAGGCCTCGTGATTGAGGGTTATTGTGTCTTGTATGTGCCAGCCTTGCCCTTTCAGCCAAGACTCTTATTTTTAGGTGGCAATCCTCCTGGCTTAACGTGTCTCCACCTTTGCTTCCCTGTGGAATACAGTAGGTTGTTGTTTTCCTCATCACAAATGGACAGGGTCACACAGGAGGAAGCAGGTCATGGAGCAGTGTGTGAGAAGTTGTGTTAGTGATGATGACGATGATGATAAGGGCTTACTATTTCTGAACAGCCAAACATGTTGTTTACATGGCCTGGTAGCTACAAGGTGGTAGGTTCCAGTGTTGCTTTTGGCACACGGGTGCATTGTGTTTTGCTCTGGGTGGCCACCGAAACAACTCCTCTGGCAGTAGAACAATAACAGCGCTGGCACAAAGAGGGTCAGAGCTCAGGGGATATAATGAAGTCAAGGAGACTTTGTGTGTGTTCATGTGTAGTTTCTGTGTGACCACAAAGCAAGTTTAGCTTTCGGAACAAGTTTATCTAGTATGCTAAATCAGATTAGAGAAGAAACAGGATGTGGATGTAAACATAGAACTGTAATGTCATCATCAGGACCCTCTGCAGGAAGCAGAGAGTGGCTGGGATTCCCCTAAACTCCCCTTCAGTTACACAAACAGTTCCTCCTTCAGAGTTATGTCTGCCTTTAAGCACCGTTGAATGTAATGTACATCTGCAGAATAATCTGGTTTGTTGGTATCGGCCCATTTTCCTTGACAATAACTGGCTTGTGTAGACAGGATTGTTCCACTACAGCTGCATTGTTGTCTGATGAACGTAATGCTGCAGTGTTTGATATCATTCAGATACAATAAAAGAAAAAAAAACCTGTGTATGGTCTCACCGTTTAACAGTGACAAATCGCAGTGCTGGAATCCGTTACACACTAAGAGGAAATACCAATTTCACCACTGATAGTAGTCCTAATATAAAAAAAAAAAAAAAAAAACAGAAGTGGAGCAGTCACAAGATAAGTTGCATTTCACTCTCTCAGCAGACTGTAAACCACCATGTAAATGACTGTTTTTCATTACAGATGAACCTGACTGTTGTTTCTTTGATCAATGAAGTGTATGTGTAATAGGTTAGGATTATTGTCATCATCAGTTCATCCATTGATTGTTTGTTGTTTGGTCTCTAAAATGTCAGAAAATGTTGAAAAGTGTCCAAGATGACTAATGTACACAACCCAAAGACTTTCAGTTTATTGTTTTAGAGAAGTAAAGATAACAGAAAATGTTAGGAAGCTGGAATCAGGGAATTTAGACTTTTTTTTCTTAAATTACCCAAACTGACTAACTGAATTATCAGAATTGTTGACAATAAATGCAATTGTTCACAGCCAGTCGATTTATCATTGCCAGGCTACTATACAACATAAGAAAAAAAGTTAAACACTGTCAGAATGTATGTTTCTTCCAGTAGATACAAACAGATTCATGTTAATGTTTGGGCACCAAGAACACCAGCAGATATTTACATTTCAGAGACTGGGAGTAGTTATACTTTGAGGTATTTTCTTGCTTTACAATTAATGAGGCAGTTGAGTGCCTGTTTTGTAATGATGCACATTGACCTCTACTACTAAGGTACTATGTGTAGTGGAAGTGGACTAGGAACATAAAGGATAACAAGACAATGAAAAGTCAAAAATGCTGAAAAATTTACCCAGAGGTTGTGGTTACATCTTCAGCTTTTCAACCATTCAGTGTGCACTACTGACAGCTCAGTCACATCAGCATTATATCTTCAGGGTCTGCACCAAGTTATGAGCCTCGCCGCTATAGTGGTAAAACAGTAGCAAACAGTGCAGGAGGAAAATCTGTCTGTGAAGCTAAACATTAAGCTGAGGCTGCCTTCAGTGATTTCACATCCTGGATGTACGTTAATCTTTGTCTTTTCCTCCTCATCCTCAGATGTGCACCCCAGCCAACACACCAGCGACGCCCCCCAACTTCCCAGATGCGTTGACCATGTTCTCCCGGCTGAAGGCGTCCGAGAGCTTCAACAGCAGCAGCGGCAGCCCCATGGCCGCCTCCATGGCCACCTCACCCCCGCCCCCCCAGGTCGGCGGCTGGGGCGTCTCACCAAATGTACCTAATGTGCCGCAACCTCCACAGGGACTCTGGACTCAGGGGCAGCCCCCCACGCAGCCCTGCCCTGCCTGGCCCACGGGAGTGAACCCCCATGCAGGCACTGAGCAGAAGGCTAGTGTAGCGATGGAGGCGGAGAGATGAAGGGCCGCACGGGACTGCAAAGGCCCCCCCTACCCTGCCTTCCACCAGGGGCAGGGAGGTAAATAGGGGGATGAATGTGGGAAGGGTGGGACGGGTGGGAGGCGATAACGGGCAGAAATGGGTTTGGGTCTTTTTCCCAAAAAACGGATGATACGGAAAGAGACAGAATCTACGCAAACCAAGAAAAACTCAACGTGGACAATTTAAGAAGAGGAGAAAACCAATGCAAATGTCAATACAAAAAAGTTAAAAAAAAGATACGCACACACATAGTAATAAGAGAGCAACTGAAATCTTTGTTAGTTTTTTCCTAAGTAAATGCATAGATAAAAAGAAATATTATTGAACTAAAAAACAAGAAATGAAAAAAAATTGTCACGCCCAAGGATTCTATGTGATGTTCAAGGACATTCAAGGCAGCAAACTTCAGTTTTTCATTTAGTTTTTTTCTCTTTTTTTTTCCATTTTTTCAGCCAGTGTTTTTTAGCCACTGGCGTTCTGTGTTTCTGCAACAGTCTGTGCTGCATGAGGAGAGAAGAACTTGCAATGCAGTGTTTTAGATTGACTCAAAAATCATCACGCACTTGAGTGTGAGTGTGGACGCATGTGAGCGGGTGGTCAGTTTGTAATCAAAAATGTATACACACACATGCATATATACATATATATTCACACACACACACACACGCGCACACATACACAATTACACACACATTAGGGTTTAGAGGAAACACCTCCATACTGTCATCCCCATCGTCAAAGGTGGGACTTTTCTTACCTCACCTGGTGGTCACCTGACTTCTTTCAGCCAATCAGGGATTCTTCTTAAACCAACTGTTGCCGCCGCCGCCACAGGACATGTTTTTAAAGGTTTTTTCTTAAAGGCAGCAGCCACTCTGGTTTATGCTAACTGATCCTCACTGCAAAGGCTTTTCCTGACAGTTTTAAACCTGGACTCAGACTACAACTGTCCACTGTATACTTTTTTCTGGAGATTTGGGTTATTACAAAAAAAAGAGAGAGAAATCATGGTTTAATATATCGTTTATAATGCTAATTGTTCTGTTCTTTTGTTGAAAGGTTGAGGGAGGTGGCTTTAAGGATGGGTGGGTCTTCAGGTTTTTTTTGTTAGTTTTTTTTTGTGGAAAGAGTGAATCAAACGCAGCTAAAATGGCTACCGATTAAAAACAAACACGACTACTCCATCTTTGTAAACAGAATTGCCACTTTGCATGATGTGTTCATAACGTGTAACATCTTTTGTAGCAAACATACATGAGGTTGAGACATGTTTAGGGAGGGGGTGGACATAAAGGTGAAGGTGGCGGGTTCCAAAGTTAAAAGAAATGCAATATATGTCTTGCTGTAAAGGCAAAATTGGACAAAGTGTCTTAGATATGAGAAACATGAGGAAAAAAAGACAGCTTCAGGAAGCCCACCTGTGGGCTATTTGGGGACACTACAGATTACTTTCAGATATACAGTATATATATATTTACCCTCAGATACTGTACTGTGGAGGGGTTTTTACAACATTTAGGTTTCTAGTTTCGACCAGTCTTTGGTCCACTGATACTGCTGAGGGACAGTTCAGGGATGACCCTGATATACGGCAATATTTTAAAACGCAGGGTCTGCCCCTTTTTTAGTTAGTCCTGTTTGAATTATTTTTACACTCATCGAAGAAGAGAAAATAAAAAGAAAGTATTTTGAATAGCTGAGGGCTTTTTGTTTTTAAAAGGATAAAAAGACGAGTAAAAACAGATGAGAAAATTATGGATATAATACTGAAAAAAAAATAACCAACTTCCTTTTTGTTATTTAGACTAAACTAATGTTTGAGTTCATCCTTTCTCCATGCTTCATACTTTAATGAAATCAGAGCGTGTCTGGGTGGGCCTGTTCCTAAAAATGGTTTCTCATGTATGTTTCCCCCCTTGTATGACTGTATGAGACCATTCCCACAATATTTGTGGACTACCTGATAATTAACTTATCATTTTTGTGAACCTAAATAAATATTGTATGTCAACCTACTCGGGAGAATGTGAGTGTTGGCGCTGCAGTTGATTGAATATGACATTTTTCATGGCAGTGTGTGTAGCGACAGAGAGAGCGAGACACCAGAGCAGTGTGTTAAACGATGACAGTAGGAAGATGGATGCATCATAATCTCACCCTTGGCTACCTCTCAGGCAGGTAGATTTAATACACTCACCCCTCCAGACTACACAGTCATGTTCTGCAAACCTTCTTTCTCTGCTGCTCCGTGTCTGAGAGCTGATCTTCCCCGCCTGACGTCGTGCAGCAGAACATGGAAGGGTGCTAGATGAAAGCCAAAATGGAGTAGAGAAGAGAAAGGAAAAAGCTTTTCCAGAGAGGGAGTTCAGCACTGCGGCCATTGCTATCTTCACCTCCCTCAATCAGCAGTTCTTCAGATGTAAACACAAACAAATACCAGCTGTCCACACGCACGCAATCACCCTGCATAAACACACACCGCACACGGACGCCCACACATGCCAGTGGTGGAGCGTTGGTGGTGCTGGTGGTGAAGGAGGGAGGGTCACCGAGTTCTCCGTGTCCTCAGCTCACCCCTCCTGACCGCTTCCTCCTCTGCAGGACATAAAAAGAGATTTCCGTCGCTGATTGTGTGTGCCACTTTGCCAATCTTTCAGCTGCAGCGAGTCGGTGAGTGTCGACAACTTGGCATCGGGCGCTGCAGCGGCTCCGGGGAAAAGGAATGCCAGAGAACACACAGGGAGACGGGATGCACTGATAGTGATGAGAACAGAGACATTTCTAAAAGGACCGATCTATATCCTGCTATTAAAACACAATATAAGCCATCCAGCTGGTTGAAATGGCTGGTTACTCTAGTTGACACTAACCTGTAGCTCAGTTCTGGTTTTAGATTCCACCTCCCTGCACTCTACAATTAGACTGAGTGGGACTCATTGTCCAAAAGAAAGAGACAAAATAAAGGTCATTTTTGATAGATATTGTAATCTTTTTTTGACTACGATAATCGTGTAGTGAAAATATGATATCATGCTTAAAAAACATTACACAAGCAGTAAATAAGGGTTTGAGTATGGCAAGCAGTTTTTATATATGATTTTCGCCATCTGAAAATAAAAGTTCAGATGCAATGTCATTTAGAGCAACTACACTGTGACTAGTCAGATTTTTTAAATTTCAAATATCTATAACGTCACTCTTACTATTCAAAACACCAGTGACATATGTAATTCAGTTTCAACAGGTCAAAATAATAATTGCAGATGCCCAAATGTCAGTGAGATTAGTCTCAAAAAGCATGATGCATTTCAGACATCCACACTGTCGTTTTACCTAAGACACCATGTTTATCATTCAGATGTCTGAGGTTTCTGATTAGAGATAGCCTAAGTTACATTTTAACTGCTCACAGTGATGATGTACATATCTAGAAGTGGAACTCTGACTAGTCATAAGCTATTAACAGATATTTTGAATTAGAGTTGTGACTACGAGATGACGTTACAGACATCTGTAGTTAAGTCAGAGGTCACAGTCAGTTGGAGGCGGCTTGCTTTTCAAACATATTATGGTGCTACAATGTTTTACTACCATGTCAGAACAGCCTTAGTTCCTTGCTGATAAGCTCCTCCTATTTCTTAGCATTTTCTAACAATCTTATCCACCAAAGCAGCTTCAGTTACTTCTGCTTATCACGATTCAAAACAGAGTGCCGTTAGAGATATCTGCAACAAAAAATCTTGATAGTCAAACTCAGCCAAATAACGTTAAACAACTTTGGCAGTAATGTGGCTTATAGTCTGGATCCATGAATTTGCCAAAGATTTCTATATCATTGCAAGATAGTGGCACAGCGGCACTGTAGCTATGACAAGTGAACACTACGTCTGGACTTATCGGGACTTATGGTCGGAAATGATACGACTGAGCAGCCTTGACGGAGTATTGCGCTCTGTGAGTGCTTTTCTTGTTTTGGTTGTATCTGTTTTCCCAGAAAACACTCGTGGTTACTGTTTAAGTGCTTGTACTAACAACCCGCTTCTTCTTCTGTTTACTCCAAACAAGGCACTGATGTAAACATTACACACATCATGCTATATTCTGACATCAACACTGACCTGTATGAGCCACCTGACACCATATGTTTATAACATCAAATCTATCTATCTATCTATCTATCTATCTATCTATCTATCTATCTATCTATCTATCTATCTATCTATCTATCTATCTATCTATCTATCTATCTATCTATCTATCTATCTATCTATCTATCTATCTATCTATCTATCTATCTATCTATCTATCTATCTATCTATCAAAGCATACTGTAAATGCAAATGGCCTCTTGTTAGCACAATAGACTGATGGAGCACAGTTCAGTTTGAGGATCTTTCACACAAACCAGGACACAGTTTTCTGGGTCACTGGATGGTGTGGACACAACACAGCATCACAGATGGTGTACCATCAGTACACCTGTCCTGCCTCATGTGCAAACATTACTATATTAGCTGGATAGTATAGGGCACTTAAAGGTTTACCACTGGTAAATTTGCTTGACCTTAATTTTGGTAATTGGATTTTGTGTAAACCAAAGGGAAATGATACTGGAGAAACCTACTTTGGCTTCTACAATGAATTTCATTTAGACTGTAAGCAACCAGTTTGGTAACAGAAATCATCTGCAGTTTTTTATGGCACAAAAGCACAAAAAGCACAACACAAAATGAAGTTATTTAACACAGCAATCACTTTTTAAAGGCACCAGAATGGGAAAATGCTAAACATAGGCAGTGAAGAAGACTGTTAGCAAATACACATGGATGAAAACAGTCCACAACAAAGTGTTTATTAAACCTTTGTTAGAATATACCTGTTGTCTGCAGGTGACAAGCAATACATATACACAGTTTGTAGGAAAACTCCATAGGGCACCTTTAATTACTCCACCAAGGAACGCGGTGGAGTTATGTGACAATCGGCATACGTTTGTCCATCTGTTATTCCATCTGTGTGCAAAATTACTCAAAAACAGACAAAAGAATTTGGATGAAATTTTCAGAGAAGGTCAGAAATGAAGGTCAGTGTATGACCACCTGTTTATAAGCCAGAGAGGGAACACAGTTTATTGATGCAACCGAAGTTTGTGTTTTAGATATGAGCATAATAGTAAGTCTGTATCTGATGTGACAAAGTGAAATTATCAAACCTTCTATCAAACAATTTTCTTCTTGTTGTAAATGAAGTACAAATTGCTATTGTTTTATCACCCAGAGTTATTCCTCACTCATGAAGGATAACAATTATTTTGCTATTATTCTTTTGACCACAGCACCAAGGCCACTCCATGATTAAACACACCATATACCCTTAGATACAGTAGTTGTACAGGTAGCTGACTCACCTAATGGTAAATTAGCAATTAACATTACTTTAATCAATATTACATTTGGCTATTTCATTAAAATGAAATGACGTAACATAACTATACGTGATTAACACAAATGAAACTTTTTATACTATTTTTGGGGACATTTTTGATGTCTGAGTCACGTCAGATAGATTTTTATCAGGAAAGGTGACGATGACAAGAACTCCCATGATCCCTTGCTTCTTAGACTTAGACAGACTTTACCTCCCAGCATCATACAACTACATCTTTTGTTATTGTTAGGACTGGGCGACCCATAGCAGTAGAAATTACATACTGTGCATTTACCCTAGCTGCACATTTTATGGTTCATGTTAGGTACAAATAAACTGTGGATGTAGAACAAAATAAGAAAAAGACCGTGATTGTGTTTGTCTGGCTTATGAGATAATACTGTTGGTGAATGCTTACAAATTAAACATGGTTTTATCTTTGCTAAAATGATGAGGTGCTCATATTTTTCTCACCCAGGACAGAAACGCTAGTAGCAGCTTTTTAGAATGTTAGATCAAAGAGAAAACACAATGTACATCGAGGCTAGCGGACCAGAAGTTATTTTGAAAAAGGTCACTGAATACTGCATTACAGGAACAGTTCCGATCTTGGTCAGCGTGGAGCACAATGTAAAATGCATGGTGGAATCCATTAGAACCTGTAGTCTATATGGGTGCGTTTGTTTTTCCCTATGGAAAATTAGGCATGCAAATACCAGCATGAGAGAACACGGTGCATAATAGGCCTTTATATGTTGTCTACTGTTAGAGAGCTATAGAATGGGCAGGATGCCTGTGAGGTATGCAGGTAGGAGAAGACAGAGGACACTGTGTGGAGGTGGGCAGGGGAGCGGAACGGACAGAGTGACATTGGGTGCGTTTGTAACCCTGCACCTCACCTTCCTCTGCTCTCTCTACAGGTGGAGGCTCCAGCTCGGCCGGACAAGCTGCAGCCGGAAGGAGGAGAAAGGTGACACACACAATGCATGCATGCTGTACATACACACTGTACATGCATTATATGACAAACGCTGGGTGGAGCGAGAAAGTGAGAGCTATGAGTCAGAAGGAGAAAGAAAGGTTTCATATCCTGAGAGAAACAAACTGAAATTCATCAGCTGATGTTCCACAAGTGATTTTTTTTTCCTCTAAAAAGGTAGCTGAAAACAAATGAGAACTGAACAGTGACGAAGAACTCCGGCTTTAGTTGCCACTCAGAAGGGTATTGGACGGTAAAGTGGGAGATGAGAACAAAGGAGAAAGCTCCAGGATTCATTGCAGGAGCGATGCATCATGTCCGGTCAGCAGCAGTCACAGTTCAGAGCTGGTAGAAATGACTTGTAAAATGAGCATCTGTGTGTCTTGATGGTGTTACATCAATCTCTCAGTCTGTCTTGTTTGTTCTGTTAGAGAAAGGCAAGATTTGCTCGGATGTTATTCCATCTGAAAGTCGTGATATACATGTTGGAGCAGCAGTTTTCTTCACTAATTTGGGCAGACATTTCATTCAGACTGTGTGTATGGTTTGTCTAGACTGTAGTAAATTAAAACAATGTGTACAATATAGTACGGCACACACAATGAGATACTGTTGTTGAGTTCAAAAAAAGTCATTTTAAAGTTAAAGCCATTTTTATAAGCATCTTCCTGTCCAAAATAACTATGCTAAAAAGACAGATTACAGCTGGTGGATGGTTCACTGTTTTTGTATTGCTCTTTCTGAAAAGCTGAAGAATGGGGGTTAAAATAGCTTAAAGCTGCAGTGTGTGGAGTTTACTGGCATCTAGTTGTGTGGTTTTTCTACACTCGGATGCTGATGTGTACTTATTCCACTTAGGCCTCGTCCATATGTACATGGGTATTGTTAAAACTGACTTTTTCGTCTTTTGTTCCCCCCCAAAAAACCTGTCTACGCAAGCACTGTTGTAAAACAACAGCACCAGAAAAACTTTGGTCACATCTGTATCTGCACAAAACTGCCTTACATAAACACTGGAGATAATCGCGTTCTCTTTGACGTCATCAGTCTTCACACTGCAAACAAAGTTTCTGAATGTCTTCACAGTGGAAGGAATTTTCCAAAAGATCATTTTCAGTGACCTAAAACTGTACACGGTGTCATATTTCTGCTTTAAAGAAACAACCATGAAAGAAACCTTTCGCCAAGTAAAAACATGTCTGCCTGATGCTAAGTTTAATGCTATCTTAAAACATGGTCCAAGATTTGGATTGCAGTTTTTTGCCATTCTTCACCTTTGTCTCATTTAAAATACTGAAATGGATTTTCACACCTGCTTTTCACACAAATATCTATAAATGCAAAAATCGCAAAACGTGTTTAAGCCTGTTCCAGCTCATAGTTTGCGGTTTTACCAATCTGCCTCAGTCTCAAAGCTCTTATTAACCTAATTTCCACATGCAGCCTCCCAGCTTGGCATCAAATGGCAGATAGATGAAATAATTTGGTGAAGCACTTAGCCGCTAAAAACACCTTTCCCCCCGCCTCAAGAGTTGGTGGAGACCGAAGCAGAGGGAAAAGTAGAGAGAATATTGAGTTTGATTTGCCAGATGGCCAAACACATGGCTCAAAGTTAAAGCTGATGTGGCTCCATATGTGGTGTGCAAGGTGATCAGTTTAGAGCTTATAGTTCATTACACCTCCCCCAAGTGGCCAACGCGTCCGTTAATTTATGCATCAATTTCACTGAAAGAGCTGCAGCCTTTCATGCGGTCCTTTGCATTTTCTGTGCAGTCGGATCCGCTGACACACAACACGGAGGAAGCCAGTAGAGCCTGCTAGTCAGCCGGTGCAGATGGCGTTGTTTGTTTACAGCGATTATACTGCCGTCTCAAGTAATATGGCAGTGATTCACCCATGTTAAACTGTGTCGCAATTGCACCTTTAATATCTGTGCTTTGTGCCTGCGCTGGTGTCGCCAGCTCTGCCTCCATGGGTGTGTGTGTGTGTGTGTGTGTGCGTATGACCGCAGTGAACCTGTGACAATGGCTGTGTGCCATTTCAGCCACTCTGTGCCCGAGATCCTGAGTTGGACACAAAGCCGGCTTTATCTCTGCTCTCACTGTTGTATCAGTGCTGCCTGGCTGGACGCATTAGCACCAGCCTTAGCAGCCTCACACATGCACACACACATGCACTAAAACAATACATTGAACTCAGGCTGGAAGCAGGGGAAGTCGTGTGTGCGTGCATGTGAATGAAAAGAGACCACAGACCAAGCAGGGGAAGTGACGGAGCCAGACACATGCTCTTTCTGTTCCCATGTCGTGTGGTTCTGTTGGGAGGAAAGTCATATAAGCGACATGATGTATGGTCAGTGTGTGTTTGTGGACACCACGCTTCAGTGAATCAGTTCACCCCGTCTGTTAGAGGTGTGTGTGCTGTCTCAACACGTCAAACTGGCCTCGCAACAATAAAATGTTCCTCTCTCTTTCTTTCTGTCTTTTTCACTTCCCTTAATATCACCCCTATGCCATTCCTTGCATACGTGACAGACACTCCTGCATGCACATGATCTGTCTCCTCTGACTCCTCCACTCCTTCACAGATGGGCAGAGAGATTGGAATGTGGAGAGAGACGCAGAGGGGAAACGAGCTGTAAACCGGGTTTACAGGTGAATTAGCAGGTTGTTACACTGCAGGACACCACAGCCACAGTCATTCACACGGGAACAGTGAATGTTGCTGGTAACTCTTTGTACCACACGTGTGTTTTTGCTCCTGCAGTATTAACAGGCAGCCTCTATGTCATTCTGTATTTATCTGCATAGCTGCTTAGTAAATTAATACAATGTTGTGTTTCCGTGCTCCTCCCTTGCACTTAATTGAATTTTTACGACCCAGTTTGAGCCTATTAAACACGATTTTCCCCCTTACTACCCTGCTCACCGGCACTGCAGCTCTGCACTGATGTCTTGGCTGTGAGGCAGCTCTGTGGCGACAGCAGGGGTTCGATTAGATCAGATGAAACATTAATGATCCCTGTGGTGAATCAGGCGATGGCAGCAAGCGAGCACCGACAGTATACATCAAAGAAACAGAGCATGCAAATAGGAAGACAGCAAATGAGGTGTACATATGCATGCAGCACTTGAGTATACCAGCACTTTCATGTACAAATACGTGTAACACGGTGTGTTAATTAACAACAGTAAAATTACAGTGTAAAATCTATTATTAATATCGGTGACCCAGGATTGACAAAAATATGACGCATCTTAGCTTTTTGAATGGATAAAATGCAACAATTCCACAATTGAAATGTCTAAAAACTGTTAGACCAGTGTTGTGTGTTGTTGTGGTCTGTGTACTTATATTATTCCAATAGTTTTGAACAGTGTTTCAACCCAGAGAATTACACAATTACAATTCATTTAGCACCTGTAGTTGGGGAAACATGGTATGTCAGAGAGGACGGAGAGGTGAAGTGCATTTTAAAACAGGAAGGGATTCACTTCGAAGTGTTTAATTTTAATACACAGAAATGAATGTTTAGCAGTTTACTAAACACCCGGAGAGGCACTTTAAAATAATATTCACAAGCCACAACTATTATGAGGCAGTGTGCCTTAGCAGAATCATATGGGTAGCAAAGTTGTTAAATCAATGAAACTAATGCTTGTGACCCATTTCTAATGACTTACATCAGTAGGAACAAATGGATTTGTGGCTGAGTGCCACAGAGAGTAGCTGGAAAATACTGAGACACAGAATAGCACTTTGTTGGTTTTGCTCTTTAAACGGAACTTGCTCAGCAGCATGAACAGTCTCCAGGCATGCTCGTGACTCTGTGAGGCTTCGGCTAGTGATGCTTTAGGCTAAATGCTAACATGATTTTCACGATGAAAAGGCCAACACAGAGACTGGGAGTAGGTGTAATGTTTTTAGTGGACTCTAACATGCTAGTATACAGTGTTCCTGTAACAGGGTGGACCTGTATCAGCACCTCCACACTAGTTGGCACTGATGGGAGTGGTGTTGGGGGTGTGTGTGTGTGTGTGCGCGAATGATTCAGGTGCTAATTAAAGGCAGGTGTGTCCGAGTGTGTCTCCACTCTGTGGTTTACTGATGCCTCATTCATGGAACTCTGCTGACTCTCATTCTTCTGCGTTTCTCCGTGTAAAGGCAGGAGTTCACTCCAGGCACCACAGTCTTCAGGCACAGTTGGGCTTCCAAAGGTTGACGTGTTACATTCTGTGTCAGCATGCTAACAATTACATATCAGCATTTAACAAAGAGTGGCTGGGGTTGATGGGAATCTTGTTAGATTTGCAGGTATTTGCTTGTGTTAGTGACTGATAGTCAGTGAATAATTCAACAAATTAAAAATATAGGCTATTAACCAATAAGGCAGAAGATGGAGGGGCATGCATTATAGGCAATGTATGATACATTAGCTGTAGTACCTGGCTGCACGACAAGCTGAGGCCTCCTACTGTTTAGTGAGATGGAATACAGCAACTCATTGGGTGTGTTTAAGGTGGTTGCTCAAACTGTTGCTCAAACTGGGTTGTTCTATGTTGACAAGCACAAAGAACCATGGGAACGTCCATGTTCAAGTCCAAATTGCTAAATGAGTAGTTTGATGATTGTTATTTCATTTGTTATGTACTTAACTTTTGATTGTTTTGGATGGGTGAGGTGGTTGCTATGTTCCCTGTGTGATTAAAAGTACTGGTTAGCTAGCAACATGGCACCATGACTTCTGTAGTAGTTAATGGCGTAACCTGGGCAACATTCTTGTAATGACGTGGCACAGTGGGCACAGAAAATGCTTGTTGTATTAGATATCTTGGATTTACACTGAACTGAATTAGTTATTTTATCGAATTAACTGTTCCTTCCATTTCTATACAAGTAAGCTGATTTTGCGGGAAAGACCAAGTGTTTGCTGTTAAAAATGGCTATAGCAACCTATAGAAAAACCCCACTGTATTTCATTCAGTTTAATGGCTATTCCTATTACTTGTAAGCTATCCTAACCTGATGATGGTACAAGATGGAAAGTCGGGAGATCACAGCACATCCTCAGGGGAACATGAATATCTATAAACATCATGGCAGTTCATCCAATTCAACACATTATACTCAAATGCAAAAATGTAAACCTTACGGTAGAGCTGGAGAAAAACCTAAGGGATGACCAAAGTTACTAGGATTCATCATCTGGGAAACGATAAAATCTGTGCAAAATGCTGTTTGAATCCATCTAGTAGATACTGAGATATTTCAACGAGGCCGACCAACTGACAGACGGACATTGCCACCCCTAGAGGCATGCCACTAGCATGACTAAAAATATAAAATAATGGCACTTGACACACTTTAAAGCAATACAGATTGTTTTCTGTAAAATGTGCTGCAACCCAATGGAAGAGTCTTCATCAGTCTGTCTCTTTATGTGCATGACAGATGTAGCATACAGCTCCGAATTAACATTACGGCGACGTTCACATGTTAAAATGCTACATTTGGCTTGTGTCTGCAGGTGATTATGCTTGAACAGAAGTGACTGCAGATGTGTTGACAAGGCAATCCACCTGGGAAAAACGAGTCTGCGCCCTGAGGGGAGCCATGCTGTGGTAACAACTGGGAAACTCTTGTGATTTGTCACCGTGATCTATCTTTGTTGTTAGATGCTGAAGGTATAACAATGAAGTGCCTCGTGGTTTCTAATCTCTGATTTATTTATTTTTTTACCACTGAATGATGCCGCGCTAAGATTTTAAGAGATGCTTGATTACATAACCCTCTTGTTGCAACAGATGATTTACAGCAGCGATATGCGTGTGAACATAACTTGTGTGCGGATAGGCATCTGTGGGCATTGTGATGTAGTGTCTCTGATGCAGAACTGGATCCATCCTCGCTCGGATGTCGCTGCAGCTGCAGACATCGTTTTTCATATCGGACCTGCATGCTGGCAGCCTGCCCGACACCCTCTCTCCTGCCCCGCTTTCTCTTCCCCTCCCTTTTTTCACCTCCTCTCAACTCTCTTTACACTTCTCTCCTCCCTCCCTTGCTTACACAAACACGCCTCTCCTCCGTCGTCTCGTTGCCTCTCATCTGCCTGAGTGGTGCAGTGATCTCTGGCCGACAAGACAAAAAAGATTTTCATTCACTGCCACTCACATTCAGCCAGAGATCACGACAGGAACCAAGCGCTGCGAGTGTGAGAGTGTGTCCTCAGATTTTCCTCCTATTAGTCAGTATGAGAGTCCAGCTGCAAACTGCTGCACAGGAAGTGGTTCTTAACGATTTAGTTGAGACAAGAGGAGAGGAACATTTACACAGTCGCTCACCCCCACGGCCATACCACACTCATGAGTATCCCTCTGTGATGACATTAATTCCTGGCACTCTTATCTTGTGCTAAGCTTAAGCACAAGTTCCAACCTCAAATTAACCTAAAATGCCAAATCCGTCCTTGTGAGAACATTTAGAACAACTGTGAAAATCTTGCTGGTTTTGCATCTACCGTGATGTCTCATTTGGACCTCGTAAATACAGAAACAGATGACTACACACACGCCCAGACACACACAAACACACACTAATCCAGGCATGACGCAACCCTCTAAGCAACTGTATGTCATCATCAGCGAGACGTCCTCTGGGAGGGAGCGACCCAGTATAATACGCTGTGTTTGAATGATGTCTCTCTACTATACGTAGTAACAGCACAGCTAGTAAACACAGACTGACCTATATCACCACCGTGGGGTATTAGAGTCTGGTTAAAGATTACGTTGTTTGATAAGCCACCTCTGTTTATCAGTTATGTAACAGGACTCTGCCGTGGCTCTGAATTATACAGGGCAGCTCCCGCACAGTGGAAAGTGTTTCAATATGTTCCTGTTAGTCCTTTTCTAACGTCAGCATTAAGCCATTCACTAATTATAGAGATTTTTTTTTTGCTTCTGCTGCTGCTTGAGGTTATTAACATACTAGTTCAGAGAGCTGCCTTTTCTCATACAACAAGGTATGTACTTTAGACTGTGTGTAAAAGATGGATGTAGCCACTGTGACGTCACCCCCTGGTTTGTGGACAACGGTTTTGAAGCCTCGAGTTTGGAATTTGGAAGTCACCACTCGGTCTTATGAAACTGGGGCAAAGGGTGGAGAACTTGAAGACGTTTTGTACATACAGTACAGACAGTAGCCTCATGTCAATCACAAGATAGCCACATTTTAAAATACACCCTGCTTTACTGTCAATTTTACTCTAAATGAAAACAGAATTTATGAAATGAACATCAGGCTGCACTGGAGAGGACTCAAAACTAGCGACTGAAACCATTAACCCATTAGGAAAATGTTTACTGAGGTAATAAATCAAGTGAGAAGTAGTGTCACTTTTTTCATAGAATTGGGCTTTCTTTTTGCAAACCAGTGGAGTCCCACCTGCTGGCTGTTTGAAAGAATTCAGGTTTAAGTCACGTCCACATTGGCTTTATTGGTTTGGATCCAGAGATTATATTCATCTTTACAGTCTATGCTTTGTTTACAACATCAACATATCATATGTTAGCAGTATATTTGTACTCATTGTTCTAGTCAATTTGCAAACTTAAATCTAATAAAATCATTTTTTAGCTTGTTGTAACAAAACATGTAACACAGTAACCACTGTATGTAGAGATAGAATTTGTTTAGCTTTCATGGGATTGAGAGTTGTTACTACTTTCAGAAAGGTTTTGAAGAAATAATACCTCAACTTGTAGCCTGCGTTAGGCCCAGTGTTATATTTTGTGTGCCTGCAAGTATGTTGACGCCAGCAAGGGTCATGGGACGAATATTTGTTCATCTTGCCAAGTCCATGAGAGTCTGTATAGACCTGTCAGTGGACGTCCGATTGCAGCCAAAAAGTGCACCTGTATGGACTGTCCGCACAGCAACTATGCTATGACCTGCTGCACATGTACGCAATCGAGTCTTCCCATCGCAACTACAAAAATTATACTATAGCAGCAATTATGCCAACATGCGCATGTGCTCATAGGTGTCTATGTCACAATCAAATCAGGGCTTTACTTAAAGCTGCAACAACTGATTTTTTAGCCACTTGGGGGCAGCAAAACCAGCCATAAACACAGCATTGACATATAACACATTGCCATTGTTCATCTGGAATTTTGCTTTCCAGCATCTGGCGATAAAATGTTCATTCGCTATTAGCTCTTTTTTGGTCCCCACCAACCTTTCAACACCACTTATTATTATTAGCAGCTACATGCTCATCTAGTGAGTTGGTAACATTTTCTGCTGCTTAGTGTTGGGCTGGATGATATTTTTGGCTTGTTGTCTGTCTGTGTAGTTACACATTGTGGGTTTTTCTTTCTTTTTTTTTTAAATCTAAAAATGCTTTGCTTTGATATTCAAAACCACTACAAAAAAAAGTCACAAGACTGTATCCATAGAAACTGATATTAGAAAAATGACACAGAATAAAAGAATAGTTCCTCAGAGCAGCACATTTAAATAATCACTAATAATAACTGTGGCAGCTCCTGCTTTGACTCCCCCACCTCCCAACCCTCTAAATGGTACTCCAGACACTTACTTTGATGTGTTTGGGGTCAAAGTGTTTAACATTTACCTCCAGACAGTAGCTCTATTGTTCAAAGATACGTGAGAAGTTTTTGTTGTATAATGAAGCTCATTTACCATCAATGACTGTGTGTGTGGATCCTTCACTCGGTGACTAATACCATGACAGGTGGTGCACATACATACTTTACTGATATTTGATCTGTGTGGCTGTCTCTCCCTCGGACACACACACACGCACACACACACACACGCACACACACACACACACACACACACACACACACACACACACACACACACACACACACACACACACACACACACACACACACACACACACACACACACGTGCCATAAACCAACCAGCTGAGAAATTAGGTCTGTAAATACATGTGTATGAAGTGGAAGAGGAGAGGTGAGAGAGGGTTAAAAACGGAAGCAGAAAGGAACAATTTGAGTCTTGCATAAAGGTGCTTAATATTTCAGGTTGGTACGCACAGTGTGAGATGAATGAAAGAGCGGATGGATGGATGGATGGATGGATGGATGGATGGATGGAAGGATGGATGGAGGCCTGCTACTGCAGGAGCAGTGACGTCAGCCTTGTAAACTAAGGACTTAATCCTCTGGAGGGCTGACCTGCTCCTCAGTGTGCTGTCCTGACATCTAGTGTTCAGATGCTGGAACAACACACCGTTCCTCGGCATCCTAAGGATTTGCTATCCTGTAGGACATTTAAAAATCTAAAAAAAAAAATAGATTTGTTGTCAGCTTCTCTGTGTTGACCACTGTGGCCCACATAGCCTCCACAGCTCCACAGGTGGATGATGACATCTTATCAAACTGTATTAAGGGAAAACGAGGTCACGGATAAGCTTCATGAAATACACTTCTTATCTGAACGCACACAAAGTTACAGTCTGCCGACCATTATGTTCTCCGACAGACCAGCATACTGCGTTTGTATGCAATGGTTTTGTCAGTGGAATATAGGTCAGACATCATCTGCTCTGCCGATGTGATAAACCGGCTTCGGGCTTTATTGATGCCATGCTGGCTGCTGCTGTCATATGGGGCCAACCGCCACATTTCACAGTTGAATGAGTTGGTACACCGTGTACAGCCAAACACTGCAAGGGTTTAAATTTAGCACATTACGTTTGTGTAGAGTGTGGCTGTGACCCTTGAACTGTCACCATAACACTTACATAAATTCTTATCAAGCATGATGGCTGAAATAAAATGCCAAAACCTGAGCGTGTTTTCCATAGCAAAAAGGAATTTCAGTTATTTTAAACAGAGATTTCCTTCTTGAATAAAACATGCACTATTGAAAAATTCTCATTACTGAATGTTTTGGTACAAGTTCATATGAAGGCTGGTGTTTTCTGTCCTCTGAATTTTAAAGACCCTGAAAAATTGTTTTCAAATTTTAAACCTGCACCAACAGAGATTTTTATTGCAATAATTGGTCCAAATGATGCTATATGATGTAAAAATGTTTTATTAATGTGCCCAGAGAACATGCTTGATCCGGACTTTAGGCTTTTTTAGTTTGGCCTGAACCAAAGTTACAGATGTGAAACCTTCCCCGGTATGGATTGCTTGAAGTGTAAAAACATTTTGTGGGTTGTTCAGACTTTTGGGCCTATCAAAAGAAGGAGACAGCAGGCTATCATCAGAAACAAAAAAAAGAAAAAAATGAGTCATTCCTGGTAGCATGTCAGGAGAGGAGAAAGAGACACCGTTTTTATTTGAAATAGAGTGCGATGACATAAAACTGAACAAAACTCATAAAAATGCGAACACTTTCCAGGTATTTTTGGGGAAAATGAGAGGAAGGATATAAGAGGACAACAGAGCAATGACACATAAAGAAACGGAAACTGTGTCAGCAATATATGAGTGTGCACAATGTCAACCAATGAGAAAGACAAACTGAATAACAGAATGGACACTGGTTTGCACTTCTCTATGCAATCAATTAAATCAAATAAAAACAAATCATGTTCATTTGGTTTACTTAACAAATGAATATGTGTCTCTCTAATTATTGTTTTTCCTTTTCTGTGTTTTGCACTTATGACTGAACTTTACTAATAACGGCTGGAGGAGTCAAGTGACTGCATACACTATCGTTCAAAAGTTTGGGGTCACATAGAAATGTCCTTATTTTTGAAGGAAAAGAAGTTTTTTTTCAATGAAGACAGAATTAAATTAATCAGAAACACAGTCTAGACATTGCTAATGTGGTAAATGACTATTCTAGCTGGAAACTGTTGATTTTTAATAGAATATCTACATAGAGGAACAGAGGAACATTTCCAGCAACCATCACTCCTGTGTTCTAATGCTACATTGTGTTAGCTAATGGTGTTGAAAGGCTAATTGATGATTAGAAAACCCTTGTGCAATTATGTTAGCACATTAATAAAAGTCTGCCTAGGTGTTTCGATGCAAATTTAAAATACTGCTACATGGAAGTTCATGAACCCAGTCCATACTAGACTTCCTGAAAACATGCCACATGATTTGAATCCATCAGGAGGAAGTAGTAAAGAAGATAAAATGGGGTCACCTAGGGATCAAAAAGGTCAAGGTTTGAGGTCAACTGGAAAAAATATATTTACCCATAAAAGGTTTCTGTCTTTGAAAAGGTGACCCCAGGTTTATTCTATGGTATGGACACTATAAACCCACAACCTATTAATGATGAGCCAATAGGAGAAGAGTTTGTGTTTCCTATAAATGCAGTTCCATTGTGCTTGGTCCTTGTGGGAGAGAGGAGAGGGTCTGTCCCTCCATGCTGAGTCATTTCTTCTCCATTGCAATGATGTATTTTAATTTTCCATATTGTTGACAATAATAAATTTACAGACAACCCAGCAGTGTGTTTGTATCTTATTCTTCGGTAAAATGAGTAAAATGTTCCAACACTTGTTACCAATATAATAGAATATTAACCCTTTACATCCAGATAAAACAAGCTTTTGATGAGGTGTAGCTTTGCTGAGCTCCTACTGACACCTTCTAACATCACTCATGACCACAGTCTTCCTTCAGTGTCAGCTACTGTCCATTATTTGTATATGGCTTAGGCTGAACACATTTGCATGTTTTACAGCTTTCCGGGCACTCATTTGTTTAAGTCCACTGTTTATGTTTGGCTCCGTGTCATAGCTGCTTTCATCGTGGGGAACCTTGGCTGCAGAGATGATGCACACATTCGGATGAGGCTTTTTTAAAAATAATTTTAAGACGAAGGAGACGCATTTTTTATGAGATGATACCAGAAATGTTTTCAGGTCTCATTTTTTCTGGGTTTCAAGTGAAAAAGAGGAAATTTGAAAACTAAATTTGCCGCTGATTGACTTTAACTTGGATTCAGATTCTGGGTTGGAGCTGCTTACTGTCCAAGGTTTGCTTCACCTCAGCTTGAGGGCTCTCTTCTACAGAAACGTCTGGATTCACGTCTCTAAACCAGGATGGAGAATGTGGACCTGGACATGTGTTCCCTTCAGGCTTTCAGGCATTTCTCTACCTTTCAGTTAAACTCAGACATGAGTTCAGAGTCCAAACAGGAGCAGCAGGATGAGTCTGAACCTGATATCCAGCCTGACTCCAGCCAGGAGACACCAGAGCTGAGGAGCGGCCCCCTTCGGCTGGTCGTCCTTGTGTCTCGCATACGGTGGCTTCACAACCGGCGTTTCTCACTGCAGAACAAGCAACAATTCACAAAGAAGGCAGAGCAACACAGTGGCAGCAGCACAGAGGAATGTGAGTCATAATAATAAGTAACGATTCCCAGAATTTGGCATGTGACCCCTTAAAATGACAGCAATGTCTTAACCTTTGTTAGGTTGAAAATACTGTAGAAAGAGAAGCGAGAGACTGAGGGATTTTTTAAAATTTATTTTACACATATTAGAAGATGGTCTGAAAAAAATATGCAAATTAATGATTAACAGAGCTGATTACTGATGCATTGCTCTGTTCTTTTTGTCTTTATCTTCACCTGTCCTTTAATTACCTTACGCACATACATATATAGATACAGACGGGTGACAGATTACAGGAAAATTCTGAACAACTGAGGCACAATGAATGCAGATGTTTCTACATATGGGCGCTGCATGGCACAATAAACCAAATAACATCCAGTCATGTTCTGTGGGATGTATAATGATGCTCATCAGCACCAGTTGATTCTTATTTCCTATCTAGATGGCAAAAGAAAAGGGTCTATGCGACAGTAAAATTGGGTTCATTGTTGGGTCACAGATGGCACGAGCTTCAGGAAATGTTTAACTGGCTACTGTTTCAAAAGGAGCAGCTGCTAAAGTGACATCTATATTTAGATCTATGGGAAAGGCATCAGTAAATAAGCTTGGAAAGGTTGGTGAGTGTATGTGTGGAGTACACCAATGGTGCTTTTCCATTAGCACCTGCTCGGCTCAACTCAGCTTGATTCGACTCGACTCGGTTTAGGTCGTTTTCCATTACTATTGAGTAGTACCACCCCATCGTGGGTGGAGTCATCATAGCATGGCGGGTCGGCCACGGAGTTCGCGTTGATGGCTAACTAGCTAGCTTATTATCTGCATACAGGAGACAGCAACGCTACTTTCAACTTGTTTGCTTAAAGTGAGCTTGCCACCGATGGGATAAGTAATGTAAAAGTTTCTTGAAGGCACAAAACACTCACCGGTTTTCGTGAAGAAATCGCTCTCGTGTGTCGTCACTACCTGTCCAATCAGTGGCCTGCACTCTGTAGACGTCACATTATGGGCTCGACTCAGCTCGCTTGGAAGCCCGGCTGAGTAGGTGCTAAAATAGTACCTGGTACCAGGTACTACGTCCTAACGGAAAACCTCACAAACCCAGTAGAGTCGAGCCGAGTCGAGCGGAGTAGGTGCTAATGGAAAAGCGCCACAAGAGAGCTATAAAGGCTTGTATACTTGATTCTTACATTGAGGTGATCTGGCAGCTCTATTATGCTGTTGGGGGTCATTTTACTGTCATGATTTGAGTCCACTTGCCTCCTTGAAGGGAGGAGTCACTGGAGATCTTTATTCTGTGATGCAACATTTCTATCCTGATGGGAATGGTCTCTTCCTGGATGACAATGCTTTTATCTGTAGTACACAAGGAGTCACTGAATGACTCACTGAGTATGAATATGATATGACTCATAAACTGTGACCTTCACAGCCACCAGATCTCAACCACAGCTGAACACCTATGAAAGATTTTTGACCAGTTTGTTAGACAGTGCTCTTCACCACCATCATCTAAATGCCAAATGAGGGAAAATGTTTTAGAAGAATGGTGTTCATCCATGCAGTAGAGTTACAGCGACTTAGAGAATCAATGCCAAGATGCATTGAAGTTGTTCTGGGTCACTACTAACACTTGATGTTGGATTTTCCTTTAATTTGTCACCTGTCTGTATGTAGACTTGATGGTAGCAGCAGTGGTCCACAGTACATTGACTAGTAGTGTGGACCACCCTTTGCTGGTAAAACAGCATCTGTTCTCTCATGTTTTTTTCTTTTAACCACTCACAGTTCAACTTTGAGTAACTTTGTGTGGTATCATTAGTGACCAGTGATGGTGATGACACACTGCATGAGCTGGAGGCCATTCAGGCAGAGCTGGAGGAGCTGCAGGTTAAAAGGGAAGAGTTGGAGGAGCAAGAAAGGAGCTCCAAACTCAAAGTAAACAGAGGCAAGTGTCCTTTCCAGGCTTAATTCTCATCACGTTTTTTCCTTCTTGATATATGCGTGGATATTTTTGACCATTTTAAAGCTCTGAAAATCTTGTTTGAACTACTCATGTTTTAAATCAGGTCACCAAGGAGGCACAACTCTTTATAAAGATGAGACACTGACCCACGAGCCCACGAGTGGAAAAACTGGAGGTGCAGCTGAAAGACCAACTGGTGTGGTTGTTCCAGGTGAGTTACATTGTTTTTAAAGAGCCTTTGTTAGCCTTACATCCCTATACTTGCAGATCTTGATTTAAGGTATGCAACCAACGTGGCCTCACTTTTTCGGACCAGCCAACCAATCAGAGCAAACTAGGCTTTTTGGGAGGAGGGCCTTAAAATCTTTTAAAAAAATTTATGTTTTTCAACATTAAGGCAAAAAACCCAAAGCACAAAACTAAAATTATAAACCTGTAAATGTGCATAAGATGGGTTCTTTAAGATATATAACAGCAACAACATGCATGCCCTGCATTTGAATACATCAGTGTCTCCAGAGTTAAGCTGGTACCACTGTTTTCTGTCTCTCTCTCTCTCTCTCGTGGTGAAGTGGACAGTCTTCGTCAAGTAGCAGAAATCACCAAGTGTCCGTCATGCCAAGAGGTCGTCGTCACGGAAACCCACAGCACAGTGAGCGAGGCGATGTGGTTATCCTGCTTCTTGTGCTCCATGATTGGGTATGTGTGGCTGCATCTGATTTGCAAATTTTGCCTAAAAATGAAGTTGTTTTGAGTGAACACACACAAAGCAGGTATAATAACGGAATATGGTTTTTTCGTGCACTGATCAGTTTTGAGATTTTGACACATTTTGATTCTTTGACATTATTTCTGTCAGGATAGTGTAAAGAAAACATGTAAAACACACATTAAGTGTTTATTTTACTACATTTATGCAACATTAATGCAAGTTAGTACATATTGAAACTAGATAATGCCTTAATTTCAGAAAAAAAATCAACTTTGGAGCTTTCATGGTTAAAATCTTTACCTGTAAATAATTAATCTTGAAGGGTCTGATGTATTTTCTCCCTCCTGAGTATGGACTTCAGCAGCACTTACTCACATTAAACTTTCCAGGTTTATACCTATCTATGTTCTGAAGGTTTTTACAGAGGGGTTGGTTCATATATCATTCACGGCCTGATTTATGGAACATTTTATTCTAAAAACATGCAGAAAACAAATTATTTCTGGCTATAGTTTCTCATTTATGTAGCGATTAAAACAGTTGTCTTATTGTAAGTAATCAGTGGGGAAGTTTCCTCTTAATATCTATTAGTAAAAACAAAAAAGCCTGTTTATTTGTAGCATCTCCTCTTTTAAAAGAATAGCTGTTAATAGGAATAATACTTGAGCTTCCAGCTTGTGAACAACCCTTGCATACTGCTTATGATGTCTGGATGAGCGGAATTTAAGTGGCATTATTAAAATGCCATCAAGTCTGCAGTTTTCGACATTAATAATTCCAGTAATAATTCCTGTTGTAGCTACTCTCAGATGTATGTCACTTTGGATAAAAGCACCTGCTAAATGAAATTGTAGAAGTGTAGAATTCCAGATGAGTCACTATTTTGTCAGAACCTAGCAAACCTGTCATAACTTATAAATATTTTATAAAGCACAGAATAAGTGCTGAGATCTTATACTTAAATAAAACTAACACCACCACACTGTAAAAATACTCTGCTGCAAGTAAAAGCCAGATTTTTGCTTGAGAAAAAGTACTATATACAATATATAATGTTGTTGGATTCTATTTATTGATGCATAAATGTGTCCATCACTTTAATGTTGCAGCTGGTGAAGCTGCTTTCTTGACTTTAATTGCTGCACATAGTTTGCACGTTTCCACCTGCAGATTCATAAAATTCTATTTTAATGAAATTATAATAATGTGTATATTTTGTGTTATTAATCCGAATATACAAAGTAACTAGCAATTAAAGCTGTGAAATAGATGTAGTGGATAAAAAACGACAATATTCCCTCTGAACTGGGGTGGAAATGAGTAAAGTACAAGAAGCTCAGAATTTTACTTTGGTGCAGCATTTCAGTATTTAGCTACTTTACAGCACTATTCATCTCCAATCACATCTGCTCTCTCTGTCAGGTGTGTCGCTGGCTGCTGTTTAATCCCTTTCCACATGAAAAGCCTGAGGAACGTCCACCACCAGTGTCCTCGGTGTCAGGAACACATACACACCTACAACCCACTATGACATGGACGCTGCTGGAGTAACAACAATGTGATTTCTGCATTTCAACGGCCATTTCTTGCGTTCTTGGAGCTGTTTGGCCTCATCTGCCTCTCAGTATCTCTCCAACACTATATTCTGTTGAAGAGTAAATCTCTCAGACTTTTACTTAGGAGTTAAATTATGGATTGTGCACAGAACTCCTGCAGACAGATCTCCATCTTTGTTGGCGTTTCAGAAATGAACATTTTGACACTTTGGGCCCTGATGCTGCACGTTAAGACTTTAGACTTTATTGTCCCCAAGGGGAAATTCTTTTCTACAGCACCATTCCGCTTGACAACAACAACAAACAAAAAAAAATACACATTCTACAAAAATACTGTTCAACATGAGTGTAGCTTTCACTCTGGCCAGATCACCTTGGCCTTTTGTTAAGGGTTGCTATGACACATGGGATCAGGCTTTTGCTTAGTCTAGCTCATCTGCATCTCAGTGTTCTGTATCTACGTCCTGAGGGAAGGGGTGTGTGTTATGTCCTGTTCTATTATAGTCGTGTAATGGCTCTATTGTTTAATTCTGTGAGGTTTGGGTGGAAAGATCGATTCTTTTGGAGGCTGTGGTGGTTATGAGTTTGGTTTTGTTGATGGATGGTTGACGGATGGCTGAGAGTCTCTGGTGGCTTCTTTTTTTGGACATCCATGGTGTGCTGGTCAAAGGTGAATTTATTGTCCCAAGGTATTTAAAACTGCCCACTATTTCTACTGCTTGGTTATTGATGAGGATGGGCTGCTGGGGAGAGAGTGGAGCGATGATCAGTTCCTTTGTCTTCTTGACATACTTAACGATACATACAACAAGCTTAGACAGGACACGTTCGGAGTCAAGCAGAGAGTGATCTTGTCTCTGCAGATGACTGAACCACAACTTGGAAATGTGCCAGGACTTTGCGCAAACTGTCCAACGGCTTCATCAAACTCTGTTTGTGATGCTGCTATAAATACTCTTAGCTCCACTCGACTTGATTTCTGAGGAAAATATGTGTCACTGCTTGGATATCTGTTTATTTAATCTCTCAGTGATGCAGATGTAAACACTGTTATTCAAACTAGTGCTCATTTGAATAACTTGACTGGTTTCTGTTCGTTCATGTCAGCGACTCCCTTCAGTCTGATCCTTAAATGACACTGCAGACACAGATATCAGGCAAGTGAGCATAAATTCTGTACACATTTCCATCTCCAAACCAAATAAACGTCAATGCTTATTGTTTATATTCATTTGCAGGTGATGCCATTGTCATGATCTAAATTTTTGTTACTGTAAATAGCACCCTTAGAAGCACGAGTGATTGCACCCTACACTCTTCCATAAGTGGGTCAAAAACTGACCCATATAAGAGTCAATGTGTTTTTATGCCACTTTTATCATTTTGGTTGAGAATAATCATTTATATTATTGTTTGCATCTAAGGCTTAAGTTAGTAGAAAACGGGGTGATGTCCAAAAGGCAAAAATAGTTAAAGATCAAACATTCTTTTCAACATTTTAAGCAAGATTGGTGTGCTTGTATTATTATTTGTAACAATTTTGGAGTGAATGAAATGAGAGTCCAAAAGAGATTTGCGCTCTCTGATAACTTTTACCAAGGTCTCAGACTTTATTTAGCTTGTCAGGGTTACAGTTTGTGCACAGTCATCTTTAAAAGAGGTTTTAAAGCTTTATAAATACTCCTCAAACTTTGTCCCAACAATCAGCAGCCATGGGCTTCTCAGAGTAGCTGCTTAGCACTGAAATTAAAATAACACCCATAAAACATAAGATATAAGAAGGTCGCCAATAATTTTCAGGTAGCTGTTTTTCTTGTAACATATTTATGAAATGGCAGCTAACAGGAATATAGGACTGAGAAACTTTGCGAGAATTCAATTCAATTTTTTTTTTATATAGCGCCAATTACAGGTCAAATTGTCAGGGCTCCCTCCTCAGTCCCTATTTAGAATAACAAAATAAAATCAGAAAGAGACAGACACGAAAAAAAAGCCCGTTTTTTCATTTTCTGAGACCGGAAGTGGTCATCAGCACGGGTGGAGCCAAACGACAACAAGATTCTCAGAGGGCGGAGCCAGAGAGCAGCGATTGGTCAGACCACAGATGGATATATAGAAGGCAGCGCGCTAGCGTATCTAGTCTTCTATGTATGGTAGAATCTCTGGCTGATGTTGACCTTGTTTTTGGAGTAAAACACGGTAAGAAGATAAATACTTCTAACCAGCAGCGTTGTACGTTAAGTCAGCGACTTGTGAAGAGTTGTTTTGTCGTGTTTGAGCAGTTGGTCCGGACGCGTTAGCTAGCTAAGCGGCTAAGTTAGCTAGCGAGCAAATTAACACAGGTGGCTAACTTACCGCTGAACACCTGTGTTAGTTGCTGTCGCAGCTGTCCGTCATGATTAGAACGAATTTCTCAACCTGTGTTTCTCTGCTGTGTATTTTAGCTTTTAAAAAAGTTATTTTACTTTGTTACTAAGGTTAACTGAAACCCGTTCAGCTGCACTGAAGTTTAACATTCAGCTGGTTTGAATTAAACCACACTTAACATTGCGCAACATTACCTCTCTGAATCTCCATAATTTCATTAAATTCCTTCTCTCTTCCACTGCTCAAGTTCAATCCAGTATATAAAGTGACATTAATAGTGAATAAACTAACAACCAGCCATTGTTTTTATTTATTATTGCATGTATTTGTAGTAAAACATGAGTTGAAACATCCTACTTTTGGATCGAGAACTGCACAAGCCGTTCATTTTCAGTCACCTGACGAGTTAAACTCCCCTTTTTCTGTGAGGTTGAAGCAGAAAGTCTGAGTTAAAGAAAGTTGTTTATAATTTGCGATACCTGTTATCTCTGACTGAGGCTTTAGTTTTTGTTTAGCTGATTTACACGTAGAAACTTTGTACAAGAAGATTTCTCAGTAGCTCAGAGGACAGGCTGCTTTTTACACAACCTTGTAAGAGAATGTCTGTCAATGCTTTCAGCAGAATTTAGAAACAACACTTCCTAAACAGATATTTTGAGGCTGTGAGGTTGAACATTTGAGAGTATATCAGTGTGTTTCTTTGTGGTCTTTCTGTTTCTAGGTGGAAGCTGAATTAGTGAGGATGACTCCTGCTCCTGTCATCTCTAAGCTCCTCACACATCTTTACCTGCACATGAGGAAAATCACTCCTGTAGAATGCAGGTATGTTTGTCATTATTATAAAAAGATGTTGCCTGGTGACCTGTCAGAAACCCATTATACAGAGTCAGCCAAAATAATGTTTACACACATCAGGAAAAGAAAAGCTTGCATAAATATTTCAATACCAAATTTATTCAGACATCACGAGATTAATAAAAGTTATCTTTGGCCTCTACAATTACAAGAGGTGCTCAAAGTGGTGGCCACTGGCTTCCAGACATTTCTGTTCTATTGTAGACGTCACTTGTTGATGTTCCGTTCATGAGGGTAATGCCATCTGTTGGGAAACCATCGTACAACAGGACACAGAGTTATCATGATTTGATCAAACTTTGAAACCGGTATCTATATGTGTAGAAGTACTTATACAAATGAAATATCTATAAAAAATGTTCTTTTCCTGATGTGTGTATACATTATTTTTGGCTGACTCTGTAAACTTAATGAGAACAAAACTGTCATTTAATTGTTGCTCTGAAAGCTTCTTTAGTGAAAACCGGCTGGTGTTCTGCTTTGAAACAAACTGCTGTTGAGGTCTGTGTTTTTAGGTTTAACCCCACAGTTTCTGAATGAACTGATAGTTGGTTTTTTTTTCCTGATCAATGTGGACGTTATAATTGATGGTAACATTTACTGATCATATAATCAGCATGACAATATAACAGTATAACATTATGACCACCTCACTAATACTGTGTTGGTCCCTTTATGCTGCTAAAACTCCTCTGACCCAGTGGTTCATCAGAACCTCTGGGGATGTCCTGTGGATTCTGTGGGTCCTGTGGGTTGCAGGGTGGGTCCTACCTAGACCAGGCTGATCCTGGACCACCCACAGATGCTCAATCAGATCTGAATGAGGGGAGTGTGGAACCCAGGCGAACAGCTTAGCTCTGTCATGTTCCTCGGACCGCTCCTGAGCAGTTTTAGTTTGTCCTGCTGAGGGAGGCAGCTGGCATCAAGGACTGCTGTTGCCATGGGGACTAGGGGGTTGTTTGTCCTGCAGTGTTTAGGTGGTGGTACATGTCAAACATCCACATGAACGTCAAGGTTTCCCAGCAGAACGTTGCATTAGAACAAGATGATGGATGTTGTTCTCTTCAGCTGTCAGTGGTCAGAATGTTGTGGCTGATCGGTGGATCTGTCTGCCTTTACTCTGACATCCAGATTTATACAAAAGTGTAGTATGTGTGCAGTGCTGAAGAGATTTACTTTATTGTATGCAGGGGTTTTTTTTGTTTGTTTGTTTGTTTTTTAAAGGGAGAGCATTTTTTATCCACCTGAATGAAGACCTAATCTTTCCCTTCAAAGGATTGTTAATAATTACTACGACTTCCAAAGTGGTCCCATCAGAGAAAATCATATCCATATACAGATTTTTGTTACAGTTTTTCCTCAATTGATAAGACACTAAATTCCATTCACTGTACACAGCCACCAACTGACTGCATACATTTCTCAAAAACAAGACACTGCTGTCCAAATTTTGGACACTATTCATGGTTTGCGCACAGTTTCCAAAACTCTTGCACTGTTTTTGCGAAAGACTGAACACGTTTTTTGCTCATTTGAACACACTTTTTTGCTCATAGCACCTTTCAAAGGAAAGGAAAGCTCCATTCTCACTCCTCAGGATAAATTGTCATTAAAATTGATTTTAAATTTAGCTTCAACATGAGATAAAAACATTTACTTTTATTACTGATGTTGTGAAGTTTTAATAAAGTTCATGCTACTTTTATAAAATGATGAAAGTGAATAAATTGTATTTCTGTGATCTGTGTTTGATTTCTGTCTTTTCTCCTGTCATCCAGATGTTCAGAGGGACATGATGCCACATCTGGTCCAGCCGATGGAAGGTGTTGAAGTTCTCTGACTGGCCTGGACTGAAGATGGTCGTCTCACTGGATTTAAGGTTCAGATACTCAGCAACAAACTCCACCAATGAGCCCACAGGGAAGCTTTAGGTTTATTAAATGTTGCTATGAAGGTATCGCTGTTTTTCTTTGTGAATGCAATGTGCTCCAACTGAAACTTGAATTCGAACTTAGAAGTAAATCCTTCCATCTGAAATGATTTAGTTGCATTAATAACCTCACAACATTCTAATTTTTATTCCAGTCTTGGTTGGAAATAGAATCTCTGTATTGATTCAGGTAAAAACTGAACTTCACAGCATGTTGGAGCAAAACAACCAGATGAAAAACTGTGATGGTGTTGGATTGTCAGGCCGTAATGTTGCAGCTCAAAGCAGCTTTTCTAGCTCGGTTCATTCTGACATTCAGCTATGAATCAACACAGCAGATGGTGATCCATGGTGTGGAATTCTCTTATTTAAATTTACATCATTATTATAATATTTAGGGTCAGACCGTACAGTATTGAGATTAAGAAATTAAATATTCTATAAAATGTCAATACACTGAACTCATTTGGATATATTTAAGTGAGACTCAACAATATTATTTGGCACAAATCTATCTAAATCAAAATTTTAATAATTTTCACGCCAAACATTTACTGGACTGATTTAAACATTAAAATCACTCCTTTCTAATCCTCTGCTGTACGTTCAAACCTGAGGCCTTAAATAGAAACACACAAGTATCTGTTTGAAGGAACTTCTGCAGAGTCCTGGTTCCAGAACATGATGATAGAATTATAGCC
Source organism: Amphiprion clarkii (assembly GCA_027123335.1). NCBI lineage: Eukaryota > Metazoa > Chordata > Actinopteri > Pomacentridae > Amphiprion > Amphiprion clarkii. The sequence goes on along the minus strand of CM049586.1, from coordinate 20,321,677 downwards.
AAACTTTAACAAAAGCTGCCTGAGAGTTCACAGGTTTTTATGTTGGATTTCTTCAGTAATTTAATGAGAGTTATCAGCAAAAATCAATTACTCATTTGATGAGCTTCATTTCCTAAAACATCCAGAATTGGAGCTCATATCTTTGGCAGCTGTAAAGTTTCTGCTCCTTCAAAGTTCACAACACAAGGAATTAATTCCTAAAACACTCTCAATGCTGGAGAGCGTTTGTGATGCTCAAGCAGTGACCAGTTTTTGTTTCTTCTCTGGAGATGCACAATGAGGGACGTCTGCAGCGACTGAGAAAGAGTCTCACCACATCCTGACATGAGGAAAAAGACTTTATTGAAGACTACAATGAGAAAAACTATCCAGACCGCAGATGGTATGCATTCAAGGTGAGATCTGAACGTTTCATCTGGAACAGGAATTCAATAACGGCAGCATGAGCTTCATTTCAGTCTGTAGCTGCTGAATTCATGGATGAATCATCTGGCACTAGAGAGGAAGACCATCAAACATCCACATCAGCTGATGGAGGTCCAAGAGTCTCACCAAACAAACAACCTACAGGGTGAAGACCTCGAATCTGATTGGACGGCCTCCTATTAAGCCACATGTATGAACAAATGCCTCTAAGTTGATTTGTGTTATGAAATAAATCTAGTTTGAGTCCTAATCTATGCCTGTGTGTTTGCTTCTTTACACTGCTGTTAACAGTTTAGGCTGTTAGATTGTTCCAGATAAGACAAGTACAAGATACTTAATAGCCATTCTACCACGAGCCTGACGGGAAGAACTCCAACAGCTACTGAATGTTCCTGTGGTCCCCTCAAGGCTACAGGAGGAGCCCTATGGGGATGAGCCGGTCCACCTGATGGCGGCCAGTCGCTGCGGTTCAAAGCTAACACCGACTACGTGGACTTCTACTGGACCATACGGAGGCCTTCAAACCGGACCAACAAGTTCACCGACTCCCTGACTCATGGGTCTGAGGACGCCGCCGAGCCTCAGCCCGGCCGGCCGCCTGTCTGTGGGTGTTTGAGTGTGTGAGAGGTTTGTGGATGCATGTGAACATGTCTGTGTTGAAACAGCAGCTTTTGACTCAGTAACGCCGGGAAAAACCAAGAGCTCCTTTATTTGTGACTTCCACTAAAAAAACTGAAGAAAATAAGTTTGCCAGGGTTCTGACTGATAACAGATTATGAAATAATGAAAATAATCGTTTAAATATTCCTTTAAACAATCCTTTTAGGTCTACATTTCCTTTACACTGACTTCTTGGTATATGTACAAGTATTTTGGGTGGAATATACCATTAAGCCTAATGTTCAAGGGTTTTTCTGGGAATACACCATTAAACCAACCTTTTAGGTAAATGTTCCAGGATGTTGGGTAGAATATACCATCAGATAAAACTTTTAGGTCTACATTGGAAGATTTTAGAGTAGCATATTACTCCAAACCATCCTATAGGTCTACATTTAAGGTGGAATACTCCTTTACACCAAGATGTTTTGGTGTACATTTCAAGTATTTTAGGTGGAATATTCCTTTGAATGAACTTTTTAAGTTTATGTTCAAGGATGTTGGGTGAAATATACCATCAGACCAACCTCCAAGGTCTACAGTAGTGAATTTTAGGTGGAATATACCATTAAACTCACCTTTTAGGTCTACATTGGAGGATTTTAGGTGGAATTTTCTTTCAAACTGTCTTTTAGTCTGTATTTAAGGATGCTTAGGATAGTATATTCTTCCAAACCAACTTCTCAGGTCTACATTTCAGGTGGAATATTCCTCCATACTAACTTTTTTGGTCTACATTGAAGGATTTTTTCTAAACCACCCTTTGGGATCTATGTTTGAGGTTTTCGGTGGAATATTCCTTTTAACCAGCCCCTCAGGTCTCGTTGAGGATTTTGGATGGAATACTCAGTTAAACCAACATTTTAGGTGCATGTCCAGGCATTTTTGGTGGAATGTTCCTTTAAGGTGAATGTGTGAGGAACCTGTAGGTGGAATACTTCCTGAAACCAACCTTTTAGGTCAACATTCAAAGATTCAAGGTGAAATATTCCTTTAAATCAACCTAAATTTCATGTTTTGATCATTATCAAGTGAGAAACTACAATCCAGACTCCTCATATTGAGGTTTATGCTGCTATTATTTGTTTAGTCCAGACTAAATGACAGAAATCCACAACTGTAATTTTATTTCGGGACTCGGTTATTAAATGTCAAAACAATCTATGTGACTCTAAAAACAACAGCTTTATAAACTCTACGATTAAACTTTCCACAAGGATCCAAAACAAGTTGGACTTCTACATGAGAGCTTTAATTATTCTTCATCTACTTCCTAAAAAGTTTGGTCAATAAAAAAGACAAAAACTAATATTTTCAGTTGAACTAAAGACAGACTGTAATTTTTCTGCTCACATGTTGTGTTGTTGTAAACTTACTCTTTCAAATAAATAGCCGCCTAACCCCCTGGAAACCAGCGTTTGTCCTGTTTTTGTTTTGCTCCTCCGCGACCCCAGACAGCCGGGTTGTAATGTTTTTTGAGCAACACACCATACTATGACGTTTGTAGAATGATGGTTCTACTATGAAACACAGTTTGACATGTTCAGGCGTTCTTTGTGTGAAAACTCAGAGATTTCAGGTATCAGAAGGTGGTTTTCAACTCTTTTTGTTAACTTTCTGCCTCAACTTTAAACTAAATTTCCTTCACTAAGCCAGCCCTCTGGACTTCCAGTAAGCTGTGTTCCTATTGGCTGTCCAGGTGGCTGCTTGGTGTTATCAGGAACACCTGAGCAGCTCAGTGTCTTCCTGCTTTATTTAGCTGTAGCCAAACATTTCCTCTGCTTCTCTGCACCACTTAACCGGGTTTGGCTCCGTTGCTTAATTTGTTCTTTAGGCGTTGGCCTGCAGCTTCCAGCAGTAAAATCGTCTTTAATGTGTTTCTTGGTGTGTTTTAAGGCTTTGTACTGGATAGTTGTCTTGGTAAATGTGGTTCTTTAGCCACAGTTAGCACATGGTGCTAATGTGTGCAGTGATTAGTGGATTTGGTACAGCTGAGTTGTGTCTTTATCTTGGCTGTAGTGAGTCTTCAGAGGTTTTTGGTCAGACACATTCTGTATTCCTGTTTGTGAACCAACATTGGTTGTCCAGAAGGTAAGAGTTCCTGTCCTGATTCTCTGTACTCAGAGGTTCTCTGGTAGGCTGCAGGAGACTTTAGTATTTGGGTTGTGCTAGTTTGGTTTTTGTACGGTTTCATTTGGACGACTATCTTGAGGCCCCTCCATGTGGTTTAGTGAGGTTTTCTGGAACAGTTCTACAAAGCAACCTGCAGCAGTAGAGACTTTGAGAGTTTTTAGGAAGTTCTGGAGACCAGACTTTAGAGCAACAGAAACATTTGTCAGCAGTTAGAGCAGGAGAAGATGAACTTCAGAGTAGAAATGAGACGGAAACCTTCTTGACCCGTGTGGTGAGGTCCTGTACCAAGAGTTTGAGCAGGTTGTGAAGCGTCTGTAGTTCTTTGGTCTGAAAAGCACAAGAGTCGACTCATTAAAGGAGAAGACAGAAGATATTGTTGGTTCTTCTGTCACTCTGCAGTTTCCAGTTTCCTTAGACTGAATATCAAGTTTATGTTTTAAATGATTTCCCATGTGAGCCCAAGAAGACTTCAATGAACTCCCTCCATCCCCTGCACACAACATATTTTATTACTATGTTAAATCTTTTTTTTTTTAAATGTTTTTGAGTTTTAATCATAGTTTTAGCATAGTTTTTTCTCTTTGCTTGTTTAGTTTTGTCATCTGTGTAAAAGGTGCTAAACAAATAAAGTTGAAATCATAAACTGAATAATTGACTAACTCATGATTGTGACAACAGAAGTATTTTAATTGTGATTGTGAAAGGGTTTATTTCATTTTTCAGGTTGGGGTTAAAATGTTGACAGAAAAAGAAGATTAAATAAATAAACTACATAACAAAAAGCAATTAAATCAAAGGGGTAAAAAATGAATACAATAAAATGTAAGTTTTTTTTAATTTTTTAACTAAATGTTTTGTCTTTTAGTTTAATATCATTTAATTGTATTTAATGTTTTGTTTTATTAAACTGACAAAATATTGAATTAGATAAACACGATACAAAACATGTATGAAATTAAACAAACATTTTAAAATAACATTATTAAAAATTGCAAAGAAAATATTTTAGATAATTAAACATTTGAAAAATACTTTTTAAACAAGAATAATATTAAACATTTAAAAAAATACAAAACATTAAATTAGATTTTTAAACCTTTAAAAAGACAAAACATTTAATTTAGAGAAAATACAATGAATCATTTAAAAAGAAAATTAAACATTAAAAGGTGGTAAAACATTTAACAAAGATTTAATCGAAAAATTAAATATTGGGAAAGAAAAAAAAATTCAAACAAGCTGATAAAACAACAATTAAACATTAAAAACAATAAAACATTTCTAAATCAAATCAGATATTAGAAAAGAATAAAAGGGGAGAAAAGAGAAAAACTAAACATTTAAGAAGAATCAAACTTAAGACAAAACATTTGAAAAGACACCAGTTAAACTTTAGACGATCAAATAAAGCAGAAGAGACAATAAAAGGATCAAAATGAGCAAAAACCGATAAAAGTATTAAAGCGTTTTCTAGTCTGAAATGAAAACATTAAGTTGTTTCTTTAAACATTTCCTCTTTCTATGTTCTTGGTTTGATTGTGGACAGATTTACTAAGAACTCATTTAAGAAAACTGCTTTCCAGATAAAGTCTACTAGTAGTTGAAGGCATTGATCAAACTGTTACCTTCTGATCTCCACAAACTTTACTGTTCAGTGAAGAGAATCAAAGTTTGTTCAGGATTTCTAAAAAACCCACAGGTGAAGGTCTGACAAGAACTCAGATTGATGGTCTAAATGTGAAATCAAGACCCATGGTCACAAGTTTTAAGGCTTCTGTTAACCAGGAAGTTCAAACTAACAGAGAAGTACTAAGAAACTTTTAAAATTTCAGTCCTCAGACTGTCTAAAGGTTAAAACTAACAGAGAAGTACTCAAGAACTTCTAAGATTTCAGTCCTCAGACTGTCGAAAGGTTCAAACTAACAGAGAAGTACTGAGAAACTTTTAAAACTCCAGCCCTCAGACTGTCTGAAGGTTCAAACTAACAGAGAACTACTCAGGAACTTCGAAGATTTCAGTCCTTGGACTGTCTGAAGGTTCAAACTAACAGAGAAGTACTCAGGAACTTCGAAGATTTCAGTCCTTGGGCTGTCTGAAAGTTAAATCTAACAGAGAACTACTGTGGGACTTAGAAAATTTCAGCCCTCAGACTGTGTGAAAGCTCAGGTCCTGAGGACTCGGGAGGTGTGGGGGCTTTGGAAAGTCTTGGAACTGAGGGTTCCACCCTCCAGCACAGGCTGAAGTCCCACCTCCTGAGAAAAACGGGCGAGAAAAGAGAAAGTAAAAAAAAAAAAACTCGAAAACGACAAAAAATAGATGATAAATGCGCAAAAAAAACTAAAATTAGTATCTGAGCGAGTAGCTCAGGAGGATAAGAGGATAGACTACAGATTGGAAGGTCGCCGGTTCAAGACCGGCCAGCGGCAGTTTTCTTTCTTTGTCTTTGTCAGAATTTTGAGAAAATTTAAGAAGTGTCTGGTCTTGAACCCGGACCTGCAGCTCCATAGGCAAATCCTTAACTCACTGAGCTACAGATCATATAAAAAGAAATAAATTCGTCCTCCCTTTGACATCGTAGTTGGTGATGTCACCACATGGGCGGAGCCAGGGCGGAGTCTGGGTGGAGTCAGGGCGGAGAGTAGGCGGGGAGGTGGGTGGTGGCCTCCCGCCCCTCTACTCCACCCACCTCCCCGCCTACTCTCCGCCCTGACTCCACCCAGACTCCCCCACCACACCTTTCCCCGCCCGACGAGTTTTTCGAGTCTCCACGAGTTCTTCGAGTCTCCACAGGTTTTCCCGAGTTTCTGGAGTTTCCACCAGGTCAGAGGCAGAACAAGTTGTCATGAAGAGGTGTTGAAGTCGGTCAGGATGGACTGACTTTTTACAGCGACTAGAAGGAAGACGACTAGAAGAGCAGGTCTTTAACCACCATCCATAAAATCCATGGAGTCGGCTCCAGAGAAATGAAAGAAGGTCAACTTTTATCAACCTCCATCCAGATGTTCAAATTGATATCTTTACTTTGAGATTTTTAGCGCCACAAACCTCACACTTTATTATCATTTATTAGGACTTTAATGGAATCCACCAGCAGATTTAGTTTGTTGAGAAACTTTATTCTTGTCGTCGTGGGACTGCAGTATTTAAAACTGTTCCTTCTATTTGACCTCATGTTTATTAGTTTTAGTGGAGAAAGTTATTTTAATTGTCGATTAGTCTCTTAAAAACCAAATAATAAATTGGATTAGTCAAGAGCTTTAAATTTCTTACTTTGTCATATTTTAAATATGACAAAAAAATATAAAAATACAGCGTCTTGAGACAATTTTACCTGTAATTGGCGTGATATAAATAAAATTGAATTAAAATTGTATGTATCTTGTAATGTTGGAATTCAGCCATATATGTTGGAAAACATGTTTTCTTTGTCCATTAATCTGTTGATTGTTTTCTCCAGTAATTCATTTCTTGTTTTGGTTTATAAAATGTCAAACCCAAATATATTCAGTTTACTGTCATAAAAACCAAAAAGATTTACATTCATGATGCAGGAATCAGGCAGTTTTTCACTTTTTATCTTAGTTTAGTCAGAAAGATAGTTGATAATGTGTGAATTGTTGCAGCTTGTGAGCCGTAGAACGTTTTAATCTTTGGGGCCGAGTGTCAAAAAACATTTAGAAACCAACATCAAACTCAAAGATTTGAACATCATTAAAGGGAAATCCAACTTTTGCATGACAACGTCTAATTAAAGGACATTTATTTCCAATGTAAATGTGTGATATTCATCCTCTGGAGCTTTCTCTTCAACTGGACTGGTTTGGTCGGGAGCATGTGCAACAAACATTTGAAAAACTGCACTTTAACATCAATGAATGACACTGAAGTTTAATCTCTATATAAATGAGACTGAGTCTGGATGTGCTGCTCTTTCATTAACTCCTAAGTTTAGGGAAAGTTAAAACAAAAGAGGACAGTTCAGATTAGACTTGAGAATGAGCTTATTTTGAAAAAACATCTCAGATTTTATGAGCTTCAGCACCTACAGCAAGATATTTTAACAACAAGCAACTCAAGAGATCCAGAAGCTGGAGAGAGTTAGCTTTAGCTGAGCCACAGAACATGTGGGATGCTAACCTAGCAAACATTTCAGACTTTTCTCTGTGAATTCTGAGAAATAATTTACTATTTAATGACAGAGCTACACATCTTAACTCAGTCTCATTAAAACAGACTCTAATTCAGTGTCATCCATCCATATTAAAGTGCAGTTACCCACAATGTTTGTTGCATGAGCTCCAACAAAACCTGTCCAGGTCGAAGGCCACTTTGACAAACAGGAAGTGGAAGATTCCAAGCAGATTTATAGAAGGGGGAACCGGACTGTACTAAACGTGGTCGAGTATAGAGGGGTGTTTTGTGGGTTTTTAAGGCTGATAATGATTATTAGTGAGACATTTGGAGTATATTCATTTGGATATGCATTTGCAGTAAATGAAAGTATTTAAAATCTTGGAGTTAAACTTACAAGAACGCAAACTTTAACAGAAAACTTTGTTGATACGTTTTTGTTTTGTTTACAGATGATAAGTTAAAGGAGTTTTATTCGTGACGTATAACCAATCAAATCACTCCAGAAGACGGAGCGACTACAGGTAGATAAAACGTTCAGAGCCAAAGTAGCACCATTTTTAAATTTATTTACTACCATAAATCAGTAAAAAATAAAATACTGATAATCAGTAAATCAGTCAGCCCACAATTACTACAATTCTAAAATGTATGTCTCTTTCCTTTGACTTGTTATTTGTACAATATACGATGTATATGATGCCGTTTTTTCATCCCAAAGGCTATACTATGATGTTTTCTAAGAGACATACCATGCTACTCTGGTTGTTCTGGCCCTGGGCCACTGCACTCATCCTCTGTTGTTTTCTGGATTGTACTCAGCTCCATGCCTTCGTCCACCCGGCCTCCGTTGACTCGTCCTGCCTGCCGTCTCTGGAGCTGAAGCTGGATAGGAACAGACCAAAGTACACTCCAATCACGATGCCAGCTGCCTCTCAAAAGGCTCCTTCATCTGGCAGGTGGCGGCACTTCTTCTGAGGGGAAGCTGAGCTGCCCCGGCAGAACTTTGGAGATGTGTTCCAGCGGTTGGTGGATGTGTAGGGAGATAGAGAGGGACCGTTGAATTATTCAGAAAGGAAAACAGGGAACCCATTGGTAGTTTTAGTTTAGGGTGCTACTGCGGTGTGTTTTTGGGTTTTAAGAGGTGAACAGGAAGAGTTTTTTTTCCTATTGATTATCTTTTACTTTGTTCCAGGTTGGAATGTTCATCAATGTCAACATGAAGTTCACTGAAACTTTGCCCCCACTAGCTTAGCCTTGCCGTAGCACGCAGCTCAAGGGGGCGTGTCCTATCTACTTATATTAAACTATGACGCTTTAGCGATATTTTGGCCGACATACTAAACTATGACATTTTTGTCACATTTTGAACGACATACTAAACTATGACATTTTTGTAAAATTTTGGACGACATACTAAAGTATGACAATTTTGTCACATTTTGGACGAAATACTAAACTATGACATTTTTTCTACATTTTGGACGACACACTAAACTATGACGTTGTCACATTTTGGAAGACATGCTAAACTATGACGTGTTTTTCCATATTTTGGACGACATACTAAACTATGACATTTTTGTGACATTTAGAACGACATTTTTGTGACATTTTGGACAACATACTAAACTATGATGTTTTAGTGATATTTTGGACGACCAACTAAACTATGACGTTGTCAAATTTTGGACGATATACTAAACTATGATGTTTTTGCATATTTTGGGCGACATCCTAAACTATGACGTTTTTGTGATATTTTGGACGACATACTAAACTATGATGTTTTTGTCGCATTTTGGACGACATTCTAAACTATGACGTTTTGGTCATATTTTGGATAACATACTAAACTATGACATTTTTGTCACATTTTGGGACGACATACTGTCGAAAAAAAAATGCGATTTTTCAAACATGTTTTAAAAACGTGCCATATGATGAAATAATGTAAAGGAGGTCGTGAAAAACACTCCAGAAAGGTTTTCTTTGAAAACTAAATCATCATGAATTGTGGCACAAAAAAAAGCCTTACTATACTATGTCGAAAAAAAATGTGATTTTTCAAACATGTTGTAAAAACGTGCCATATGATGAAATAATATAACAAAGGCCGTGAAAAACACTCCAGAAAGGTTTTCTTTGAAAAAAAAATCATCATGAATTGTGGCGCAAAAAAACGCCTTACTATACTATGTCGAAAAAAACTGTGATTTTTCAAACATGTTGTAAAAACGTGCCATATGATGAAATAATGTAAAGGAGGCCGTGAAAAACACTCCAGAAACGTTTTCTTTGAAAAAAAAATGATCATGAATTTTGGCGCAAAAAAACGCCTGACTATACTATGTCGAAAAAAAAATGCGATTCTTCAAACATGTTGTAAAAACGTGCCATATGATGAAATAATGTAAAGGAGGCCGTGAAAAACACTCCAGAATGGTTTTCTTTGAAAAAAAAATCATCATGAATTTTGACGCAAAAAAAACGCCTTACTATACTATGTCGAAAAAAAATGTGATTTTTCAAACATGTTGTAAAAACATTCCATATGATGAAATAATGTAAAGGAGACCGTGAAAAACACTCCAGAATGGTTTTCTTTGACAAAAAAATCATCATGAATTGTGGTGCAAAAAAACGCCTTACTATACTATGTCGAAAAAAAATGTGATTTTTCAAACATGTTGTAAAAACGTGCCATATGATGAAATAATGTAAAGGAGGCCGTGAAAAACACTCCAGAATGGTTTTCTTTGAAAAAAAAATCATCATGAATTTTGACGCAAAAAAAACGCCTTACTATACTGTCGAAAAAAAAATGCGATTTTTCAAACATGTTTTAAAAACGTGCCATATGATGAAATAATGTAAAGGAGGTCGTGAAAAACACTCCAGAAAGGTTTTCTTTGAAAACTAAATCATCATGAATTGTGGCACAAAAAAAAGCCTTACTATACTATGTCGAAAAAAAATGTGATTTTTCAAACATGTTGTAAAAACGTGCCATATGATGAAATAATATAACAAAGGCCGTGAAAAACACTCCAGAAAGGTTTTCTTTGGAAAAAAAATCATCATGAATTGTGGTGCAAAAAAACGCCTTACTATACTATGTCGAAAAAAACTGCGATTTTTCAAACATGTTGTAAAAACGTGCCATATGATGAAATAATGTAAAGGAGGCCTTGAAAAACACTCCAGAATGGTTTTCTTTGAAAAAAAAATCATCATGAATTTTGACGCAAAAAAACGCCTTACTATACTATGTCGAAAAAAAATGCGACTTTTCAAACATGTTGTAAAAACGTGCCATATGATGAAATAATGTAAAGGAGACTGTGAAAAACACTCCAGAATGGTTTTCTTTGAAAAAAAAATCATCATGAATTTTGACGCAAAAAAAACGCCTTACTATACTATGTCGAAAAAAAATGTGATTTTTCAAACATGTTGTAAAAACGTGCCATATGATGAAATAATGTAAAGGAGGCCGTGAAAAACACTCCAGAAACGTTTTCTTTGAAAAAAAAATGATCATGAATTTTGGCGCAAAAAAACGCCTTACTATACTATGTCGAAAAAAAAATGCGATTCTTCAAACATGTTGTAAAAACGTGCCATATGATGAAATAATGTAAAGGAGGCCGTGAAAAACACTCCAGAAAGGTTTTCTTTGAAAAAAAAATGATCATGAATTTTGGCGCAAAAAAACGCCTTACTATACTATGTCGAAAAAAAAATGTGATTTTTCAAACATGTTGTAAAAACGTGCCATATGATGAAATAATGTAAAGGAGGCCGTGAAAAACACTCCAGAAAGGTTTTCTTTGAAAAAAAAATCATCATGAATCGTGGCGCAAAAAAACGCCTTACTATACTATGTCGAAAAAAAATGTGATTTTTCAAACATGTTGTAAAAACATTCCATATGATGAAATAATGTAACGAAGGCCGTGAAAAACACTCCAGAAAGGTTTTCTCTGAAAAAAAAATCATCATGAAGTGTGGCGCAAAAAAACGCCTTACTATACTATGTCGAAAAAAAAATGTGATTTTTCAAACATGTTGTAAAAATGTGCCATATGATGAAATAATGTAAAGGAGGCCGTGAAAAACACTCCAGAAACGTTTTCTTTGAAAAAAAAATCATCATGAATTTTGGCGCAAAAAAAACGCCTTACTATACTATGTCGAAAAAAAATGTGATTTTTCAAACATGTTTTAAAAACGTGCCATATGATGAAATAATATAACATAGGCCGTGAAAAACACTCCAGAAAGGTTTTCTTTGAAAAAAAAATCATCATGAATTGTGGCGCAAAAAAACGCCTTACTATACTATGTCGAAAAAAACTGCGATTTTTCAAACATGTTGTAAAAACGTGCCATATGATGAAATAATGTAAAGGAGGCCTTGAAAAACACTCCAGAATGGTTTTCTTTGAAAAAAAAATGATCATGAATTTTGGCGCAAAAAAACGCCTTACTATACTATGTCGAAAAAAAAATGTGATTTTTCAAACATGTTTTAAAAACGTGCCATATGATGAAATAATGTAAAGGAGGCCGTGAAAAACAGTCCAGAAAGGTTTTCTTTGAAAAAAAAATCATCATGAATCGTGGCGCAAAAAAACGCCTTACTATACTATGTCGAAAAAAACTGCGATTCTTCAAACATGTTGTAAAAACGTGCCATATGATGAAATAATGTAAAGGAGGCCTTGAAAAACACTCCAGAATGGTTTTCTTTGACAAAAAAATCATCATGAATTTTGACGCAAAAAAAACGCCTTACTATACTATGTCGAAAAAAAATGTGATTTTTCAAACATGTTGTAAAAACATTCCATATGATGAAATAATGTAACGAAGGCCGTGAAAAACACTCCAGAAAGGTTTTCTTTGAAAAAAAAATCATCATGAATTGTGGCGCAAAAAAACGCCTTACTATACTATGTCGAAAAAAAAATGTGATTTTTCAAACATGTTGTAAAAACGTGCCATATGATGAAATAATGTAAAGGAGGCCGTGAAAAACACTCCAGAAACGTTTTCTTTGAAAAAAAAATCATCATGAATTTTGGCGCAAAAAAAACGCCTTACTATACTATGTCGAAAAAAAATGTGATTTTTCAAACATGTTTTAAAAACGTGCCATATGATGAAATAATATAACATAGGCCGTGAAAAACACTCCAGAAAGGTTTTCTTTGAAAAAAAAATCATCATGAATTGTGGCGCAAAAAAACGCCTTACTATACTATGTCGAAAAAAACTGCGATTTTTCAAACATGTTGTAAAAACGTGCCATATGATGAAATAATGTAAAGGAGGCCGTGAAAAACACTCCAGAAAGGTTTTCTTTGAAAAAAAAATCATCATGAATTGTGGCGCAAAAAAACGCCTTACTATACTATGTCGAAAAAAAATGTGATTTTTCAAACATGTTGTAAAAACATGCCATATGATGAAATAATGTAAAGGAGGCCGTGAAAAACACTCCAGAAAGGTTTTCTCTGAAAAAAAAATCATCATGAAGTGTGGCGCAAAAAAACGCCTTACTATACTATGTCGAAAAAAAAATGTGATTTTTCAAACATGTTGTAAAAACGTGCCATATGATGAAATAATGTAAAGGAGGCCGTGAAAAACACTCCAGAAAGGTTTTCTTTGAAAAAAAAATCATCATGAATTTTGGCGCAAAAAAAACGCCTTACTATACTATGTCGAAAAAAAATGTGATTTTTCAAACATGTTGTAAAAATGTGCCATATGATGAAATAATGTAACAGAGGCCGTGAAAAACACTCCAGAAAGGTTTTCTTTTTAAAAAAAATCATCATGAATTTTGGCGCAAAAAAACGCCTTACTATACTATGTCGAAAAAAAATGTGATTTTTCAAACATGTTGTAAAAACGTGCCATATGATGAAATAATGTAAAGGAGGCCGTGAAAAACACTCCAGAAAGGTTTTCTTTGAAAAAAAAATCATCATGAATTTTGGCGCAAAAAAAACGCCTTACTATACTATGTCGAAAAAAAATGTGATTTTTCAAACATGTTGTAAAAACGTGCCATATGATGAAATAATGTAAAGGAGGCCGTGAAAAACACTCCAGAAAGGTTTTCTTTGAAAAAAAAATCATCATGAATTGTGGCGCAAAAAAAACGCCTTACTATACTATGTCGAAAAAAAATGCGATTTTTCAAACATGTTGTAAAAACGTGCCATATGATGAAATAATGTAAAGGAGGCCGTGAAAAACACTCCAGAAAGGTTTTCTTTGAAAAAAAAATCATCATGAATTTTGGCGCAAAAAAAACGCCTTACTATACTATGTCGAAAAAAAATGCGATTTTTCAAACATGTTGTAAAAACGTGCCATATGATGAAATAATGTAAAGGAGGCCGTGAAAAACACTCCAGAAAGGTTTTCTTTGAAAAAAAAATCATCATGAATTTTGGCGCAAAAAAAACGCCTTACTATACTATGTCGAAAAAAAATGCGATTTTTCAAACATGTTGTAAAAACGTGCCATATGATGAAATAATGTAAAGGAGGCCGTGAAAAACACTCCAGAAAGGTTTTCTTTGAAAAAAAAATCATCATGAATTTTGGCGCAAAAAAAACGCCTTACTATACTATGTCGAAAAAAAATGCGATTTTTCAAACATGTTGTAAAAACGTGCCATATGATGAAATAATGTAAAGGAGGCCGTGAAAAACACTCCAGAAAGGTTTTCTTTGAAAAAAAAATCATCATGAATTTTGGCGCAAAAAAAACGCCTTACTATACTATGTCGAAAAAAAATGCGATTTTTCAAACATGTTGTAAAAACGTGCCATATGATGAAATAATGTAAAGGAGGCCGTGAAAAACACTCCAGAAAGGTTTTCTTTGAAAAAAAAATCATCATGAATTTTGGCGCAAAAAAAACGCCTTACTATACTATGTCGAAAAAAAATGTGATTTTTCAAACATGTTGTAAAAACGTGCCATATGATGAAATAATGTAAAGGAGGCCGTGAAAAACACTCCAGAAAGGTTTTCTTTGAAAAAAAAATCATCATGAATTTTGGCGCAAAAAAAACGCCTTACTATACTATGTCGAAAAAAAATGCGATTTTTCAAACATGTTGTAAAAACGTGCCATATGATGAAATAATGTAAAGGAGGCCGTGAAAAACACTCCAGAAAGGTTTTCTTTGAAAAAAAAATCATCATGAATTTTGGCGCAAAAAAAACGCCTTACTATACTATGTCGAAAAAAAATGCGATTTTTCAAACATGTTGTAAAAACGTGCCATATGATGAAATAATGTAAAGGAGGCCGTGAAAAACACTCCAGAAAGGTTTTCTTTGAAAAAAAAATCATCATGAATTTTGGCGCAAAAAAAACGCCTTACTATACTATGTCGAAAAAAAATGCGATTTTTCAAACATGTTGTAAAAACGTGCCATATGATGAAATAATGTAAAGGAGGCCGTGAAAAACACTCCAGAAAGGTTTTCTTTGAAAAAAAAATCATCATGAATTTTGGCGCAAAAAAAACGCCTTACTATACTATGTCGAAAAAAAATGCGATTTTTCAAACATGTTGTAAAAACGTGCCATATGATGAAATAATGTAAAGGAGGCCGTGAAAAACACTCCAGAAAGGTTTTCTTTGAAAAAAAAATCATCATGAATTTTGGCGCAAAAAAAACGCCTTACTATACTATGTCGAAAAAAAATGTGATTTTTCAAACATGTTGTAAAAACGTGCCATATGATGAAATAATGTAAAGGAGGCCGTGAAAAACACTCCAGAAAGGTTTTCTTTGAAAAAAAAATCATCATGAATTTTGGCGCAAAAAAACGCCTTACTATACTATGTCGAAAAAAAATGCGATTTTTCAAACATGTTGTAAAAACGTGCCATATGATGAAATAATGTAAAGGAGGCCGTGAAAAACACTCCAGAAAGGTTTTCTTTGAAAAAAAAATCATCATGAATTTTGGCGCAAAAAAAACGCCTTACTATACTATGTCGAAAAAAAATGCGATTTTTCAAACATGTTGTAAAAACGTGCCATATGATGAAATAATGTAAAGGAGGCCGTGAAAAACACTCCAGAAAGGTTTTCTTTGAAAAAAAAATCATCATGAATTTTGGCGCAAAAAAACGCCTTACTATACTATGTCGAAAAAAAATGTGATTTTTCAAACATGTTGTAAAAACGTGCCATATGATGAAATAATGTAAAGGAGGCCGTGAAAAACACTCCAGAAAGGTTTTCTTTGAAAAAAAAATCATCATGAATTTTGGCGCAAAAAAACGCCTTACTATACTATGTCGAAAAAAAATGCGATTTTTCAAACATGTTGTAAAAACGTGCCATATGATGAAATAATGTAAAGGAGGCCGTGAAAAACACTCCAGAAAGGTTTTCTTTGAAAAAAAATCATCATGAATTTTGGCGCAAAAAAACGCCTTACTATACTATGTCGAAAAAAAATGTGATTTTTCAAACATGTTGTAAAAACGTGCCATATGATGAAATAATGTAAAGGAGGCCGTGAAAAACACTCCAGAAAGGTTTTCTTTGAAAAAAAAATCATCATGAATTTTGGCGCAAAAAAAACGCCTTACTATACTATGTCGAAAAAAAATGCGATTTTTCAAACATGTTGTAAAAACGTGCCATATGATGAAATAATGTAAAGGAGGCCGTGAAAAACACTCCAGAAAGGTTTTCTTTGAAAAAAAAATCATCATGAATTTTGGCGCAAAAAAAACGCCTTACTATACTATGTCGAAAAAAAATGCGATTTTTCAAACATGTTGTAAAAACGTGCCATATGATGAAATAATGTAAAGGAGGCCGTGAAAAACACTCCAGAAAGGTTTTCTTTGAAAAAAAAATCATCATGAATTTTGGCGCAAAAAAACGCCTTACTATACTATGTCGAAAAAAAATGCGATTTTTCAAACATGTTGTAAAAACGTGCCATATGATGAAATAATGTAAAGGAGGCCGTGAAAAACACTCCAGAAAGGTTTTCTTTGAAAAAAAAATCATCATGAATTTTGGCGCAAAAAAAACGCCTTACTATACTATGTCGAAAAAAAATGTGACTTTTCAAACATGTTGTAAAAACGTGCCATATGATGAAATAATGTAAAGGAGGCCGTGAAAAACACTCCAGAAAGGTTTTCTTTGAAAAAAAAATCATCATGAATTTTGGCGCAAAAAAACGCCTTACTATACTATGTCGAAAAAAAATGCGATTTTTCAAACATGTTGTAAAAACGTGCCATATGATGAAATAATGTAAAGGAGGCCGTGAAAAACACTCCAGAAAGGTTTTCTTTGAAAAAAAAATCATCATGAATTTTGGCGCAAAAAAAACGCCTTACTATACTATGTCGAAAAAAAAATGCGATTTTTCAAACATGTTGTAAAAACGTGCCATATGATGAAATAATGTAAAGGAGGCCGTGAAAAACACTCCAGAAAGGTTTTCTTTGAAAAAAAAATCATCATGAATTTTGGCGCAAAAAAAACGCCTTACTATACTATGTCGAAAAAAAATGCGATTTTTCAAACATGTTGTAAAAACGTGCCATATGATGAAATAATGTAAAGGAGGCCGTGAAAAACACTCCAGAAAGGTTTTCTTTGAAAAAAAAATCATCATGAATTTTGGCGCAAAAAAACGCCTTACTATACTATGTCGAAAAAAAATGCGATTTTTCAAACATGTTGTAAAAACGTGCCATATGATGAAATAATGTAAAGGAGGCCGTGAAAAACACTCCAGAAAGGTTTTCTTTGAAAAAAAAATCATCATGAATTTTGGCGCAAAAAAAACGCCTTACTATACTATGTCGAAAAAAAAATGCGATTTTTCAAACATGTTGTAAAAACGTGCCATATGATGAAATAATGTAAAGGAGGCCGTGAAAAACACTCCAGAAAGGTTTTCTTTGAAAAAAAAATCATCATGAATTTTGGCGCAAAAAAAACGCCTTACTATACTATGTCGAAAAAAAATGCGATTTTTCAAACATGTTGTAAAAACGTGCCATATGATGAAATAATGTAAAGGAGGCCGTGAAAAACACTCCAGAAAGGTTTTCTTTGAAAAAAAAATCATCATGAATTTTGGCGCAAAAAAACGCCTTACTATACTATGTCGAAAAAAAAATGCGATTTTTCAAACATGTTGTAAAAACGTGCCATATGATGAAATAATGTAAAGGAGGCCGTGAAAAACACTCCAGAAAGGTTTTCTTTGAAAAAAAAATCATCATGAATTTTGGCGCAAAAAAAACGCCTTACTATACTATGTCGAAAAAAAAATGCGATTTTTCAAACATGTTGTAAAAACGTGCCATATGATGAAATAATGTAAAGGAGGCCGTGAAAAACACTCCAGAAAGGTTTTCTTTGAAAAAAAAATCATCATGAATTTTGGCGCAAAAAAAACGCCTTACTATACTATGTCGAAAAAAAATGTGATTTTTCAAACATGTTGTAAAAACGTGCCATATGATGAAATAATGTAAAGGAGGCCGTGAAAAACACTCCAGAAAGGTTTTCTTTGAAAAAAAAATCATCATGAATTTTGGCGCAAAAAAACGCCTTACTATACTATGTCGAAAAAAAAATGTGATTTTTCAAACATGTTGTAAAAACGTGCCATATGATGAAATAATGTAAAGGAGGCCGTGAAAAACACTCCAGAAAGGTTTTCTTTGAAAAAAAAATCATCATGAATTTTGGCGCAAAAAAAACGCCTTACTATACTATGTCGAAAAAAAATGCGATTTTTCAAACATGTTGTAAAAACATGCCATATGATGAAATAATGTAAAGGAGGCCGTGAAAAACACTCCAGAAAGG
This sequence comes from Amphiprion clarkii, assembly GCA_027123335.1. NCBI lineage: Eukaryota > Metazoa > Chordata > Actinopteri > Pomacentridae > Amphiprion > Amphiprion clarkii. The sequence continues at coordinate 20,303,427 of CM049586.1, read as the reverse complement.
TTTTCTTTGAAAAAAAAATCATCATGAATTTTGGCGCAAAAAAAACGCCTTACTATACTATGTCGAAAAAAAAATGTGATTTTTCAAACATGTTGTAAAAACGTGCCATATGATGAAATAATGTAAAGGAGGCCGTGAAAAACACTCCAGAAAGGTTTTCTTTGAAAAAAAAATCATCATGAATTTTGGCGCAAAAAAAACGCCTTACTATACTATGTCGAAAAAAAATGCGATTTTTCAAACATGTTGTAAAAACGTGCCATATGATGAAATAATGTAAAGGAGGCCGTGAAAAACACTCCAGAAAGGTTTTCTTTGAAAAAAAAATCATCATGAATTTTGGCGCAAAAAAAACGCCTTACTATACTATGTCGAAAAAAAATGCGATTTTTCAAACATGTTGTAAAAACGTGCCATATGATGAAATAATGTAAAGGAGGCCGTGAAAAACACTCCAGAAAGGTTTTCTTTGAAAAAAAAATCATCATGAATTTTGGCGCAAAAAAACGCCTTACTATACTATGTCGAAAAAAAAATGCGATTTTTCAAACATGTTGTAAAAACGTGCCATATGATGAAATAATGTAAAGGAGGCCGTGAAAAACACTCCAGAAAGGTTTTCTTTGAAAAAAAAATCATCATGAATTTTGGCGCAAAAAAAACGCCTTACTATACTATGTCGAAAAAAAATGCGATTTTTCAAACATGTTGTAAAAACGTGCCATATGATGAAATAATGTAAAGGAGGCCGTGAAAAACACTCCAGAAAGGTTTTCTTTGAAAAAAAAATCATCATGAATTTTGGCGCAAAAAAAACGCCTTACTATACTATGTCGAAAAAAAATGCGATTTTTCAAACATGTTGTAAAAACGTGCCATATGATGAAATAATGTAAAGGAGGCCGTGAAAAACACTCCAGAAAGGTTTTCTTTGAAAAAAAAATCATCATGAATTTTGGCGCAAAAAAAACGCCTTACTATACTATGTCGAAAAAAAATGCGATTTTTCAAACATGTTGTAAAAACGTGCCATATGATGAAATAATGTAAAGGAGGCCGTGAAAAACACTCCAGAAAGGTTTTCTTTGAAAAAAAAATCATCATGAATTTTGGCGCAAAAAAAACGCCTTACTATACTATGTCGAAAAAAAAATGCGATTTTTCAAACATGTTGTAAAAACGTGCCATATGATGAAATAATGTAAAGGAGGCCGTGAAAAACACTCCAGAAAGGTTTTCTTTGAAAAAAAAATCATCATGAATTTTGGCGCAAAAAAAACGCCTTACTATACTATGTCGAAAAAAAAATGCGATTTTTCAAACATGTTGTAAAAACGTGCCATATGATGAAATAATGTAAAGGAGGCCGTGAAAAACACTCCAGAAAGGTTTTCTTTGAAAAAAAAATCATCATGAATTTTGGCGCAAAAAAAACGCCTTACTATACTATGTCGAAAAAAAATGCGATTTTTCAAACATGTTGTAAAAACGTGCCATATGATGAAATAATGTAAAGGAGGCCGTGAAAAACACTCCAGAAAGGTTTTCTTTGAAAAAAAAATCATCATGAATTTTGGCGCAAAAAAAACGCCTTACTATACTATGTCGAAAAAAAATGCGATTTTTCAAACATGTTGTAAAAACGTGCCATATGATGAAATAATGTAAAGGAGGCCGTGAAAAACACTCCAGAAAGGTTTTCTTTGAAAAAAAAATCATCATGAATTTTGGCGCAAAAAAAACGCCTTACTATACTATGTCGAAAAAAAAATGCGATTTTTCAAACATGTTGTAAAAACGTGCCATATGATGAAATAATGTAAAGGAGGCCGTGAAAAACACTCCAGAAAGGTTTTCTTTGAAAAAAAAATCATCATGAATTTTGGCGCAAAAAAAACGCCTTACTATACTATGTCGAAAAAAAATGCGATTTTTCAAACATGTTGTAAAAACGTGCCATATGATGAAATAATGTAAAGGAGGCCGTGAAAAACACTCCAGAAAGGTTTTCTTTGAAAAAAAAATCATCATGAATTTTGGCGCAAAAAAAACGCCTTACTATACTATGTCGAAAAAAAATGCGATTTTTCAAACATGTTGTAAAAACGTGCCATATGATGAAATAATGTAAAGGAGGCCGTGAAAAACACTCCAGAAAGGTTTTCTTTGAAAAAAAAATCATCATGAATTTTGGCGCAAAAAAACGCCTTACTATACTATGTCGAAAAAAAAATGCGATTTTTCAAACATGTTGTAAAAACGTGCCATATGATGAAATAATGTAAAGGAGGCCGTGAAAAACACTCCAGAAAGGTTTTCTTTGAAAAAAAAATCATCATGAATTTTGGCGCAAAAAAAACGCCTTACTATACTATGTCGAAAAAAAAATGCGATTTTTCAAACATGTTGTAAAAACGTGCCATATGATGAAATAATGTAAAGGAGGCCGTGAAAAACACTCCAGAAAGGTTTTCTTTGAAAAAAAAATCATCATGAATTTTGGCGCAAAAAAACGCCTTACTATACTATGTCGAAAAAAAAATGCGATTCTTCAAACATGTTGTAAAAACGTGCCATATGATGAAATAATGTAAAGGAGGCCGTGAAAAACACTCCAGAAAGGTTTTCTTTGAAAAAAAAATCATCATGAATTGTGGCGCAAAAAAAACGCCTTACTATACTATGTCGAAAAAAAATGCGACTTTTCAAACATGTTGTAAAAACGTGCCATATGATGAAATAATGTAAAGGAGGCCGTGAAAAACACTCCAGAAAGGTTTTCTTTGAAAAAAAAATCATCATGAATTTTGGCGCAAAAAAACGCCTTACTATACTATGTCGAAAAAAAAATGCGATTTTTCAAACATGTTGTAAAAACGTGCCATATGATGAAATAATGTAAAGGAGGCCGTGAAAAACACTCCAGAAAGGTTTTCTTTGAAAAAAAAATCATCATGAATTTGGCGCAAAAAAACGCCTTACTATACTATGTCGAAAAAAAATGCGATTTTTCAAACATGTTGTAAAAACGTGCCATATGATGAAATAATGTAAAGGAGGCCGTGAAAAACACTCCAGAAAGGTTTTCTTTGAAAAAAAATCATCATGAATTTTGGCGCAAAAAAACGCCTTACTATACTATGTCGAAAAAAAATGTGATTTTTCAAACATGTTGTAAAAACGTGCCATATGATGAAATAATGTAAAGGAGGCCGTGAAAAACACTCCAGAAAGGTTTTCTTTGAAAAAAAAATCATCATGAATTTTGGCGCAAAAAAAACGCCTTACTATACTATGTCGAAAAAAAAATGCGATTTTTCAAACATGTTGTAAAAACGTGCCATATGATGAAATAATGTAAAGGAGGCCGTGAAAAACACTCCAGAAAGGTTTTCTTTGAAAAAAAAATCATCATGAATTGTGGCGCAAAAAAACGCCTTACTATACTATGTCGAAAAAAAATGCGACTTTTCAAACATGTTGTAAAAACGTGCCATATGATGAAATAATGTAAAGGAGGCCGTGAAAAACACTCCAGAAAGGTTTTCTTTGAAAAAAAAATCATCATGAATTTTGGCGCAAAAAAACGCCTTACTATACTATGTCGAAAAAAAATGTGATTTTTCAAACATGTTGTAAAAACGTGCCATATGATGAAATAATGTAAAGGAGGCCGTGAAAAACACTCCAGAAAGGTTTTCTTTGAAAAAAAAATCATCATGAATTTTGGCGCAAAAAAAACGCCTTACTATACTATGTCGAAAAAAAATGTGACTTTTCAAACATGTTGTAAAAACGTGCCATATGATGAAATAATGTAAAGGAGGCCGTGAAAAACACTCCAGAAAGGTTTTCTTTGAAAAAAAAATCATCATGAATTGTGGCGCAAAAAAAACGCCTTACTATACTATGTCGAAAAAAAATGCGATTTTTCAAACATGTTGTAAAAACGTGCCATATGATGAAATAATGTAAAGGAGGCCGTGAAAAACACTCCAGAAAGGTTTTCTTTGAAAAAAAAATCATCATGAATTTTGACGCAAAAAAAACGCCTTACTATACTATGTCGAAAAAAAAATGTGATTTTTCAAACATGTTGTAAAAACGTGCCATATGATGAAATAATGTAAAGGAGGCCGTGAAAAACACTCCAGAAAGGTTTTCTTTGAAAAAAAAATCATCATGAATTTTGGCGCAAAAAAAACGCCTTACTATACTATGTCGAAAAAAAAATGCGATTTTTCAAACATGTTGTAAAAACGTGCCATATGATGAAATAATGTAAAGGAGGCCGTGAAAAACACTCCAGAAAGGTTTTCTTTGAAAAAAAAATCATCATGAATTTTGGCGCAAAAAAAACGCCTTACTATACTATGTCGAAAAAAAATGCGACTTTTCAAACATGTTGTAAAAACGTGCCATATGATGAAATAATGTAAAGGAGGCCGTGAAAAACACTCCAGAAAGGTTTTCTTTGAAAAAAAAATCATCATGAATTTTGGCGCAAAAAAACGCCTTACTATACTATGTCGAAAAAAAAATGCGATTTTTCAAACATGTTGTAAAAACGTGCCATATGATGAAATAATGTAAAGGAGGCCGTGAAAAACACTCCAGAAAGGTTTTCTTTGAAAAAAAAATCATCATGAATTTTGGCGCAAAAAAAAACGCCTTACTATACTATGTCGAAAAAAAATGTGACTTTTCAAACATGTTGTAAAAACGTGCCATATGATGAAATAATGTAAAGGAGGCCGTGAAAAACACTCCAGAAAGGTTTTCTTTGAAAAAAAAATCATCATGAATTTTGGCGCAAAAAAAACGCCTTACTATACTATGTCGAAAAAAAAATGCGATTTTCAAACATGTTGTAAAAACGTGCCATATGATGAAATAATGTAAAGGAGGCCGTGAAAAACACTCCAGAAAGGTTTTCTTTGAAAAAAAAATCATCATGAATTTTGGCGCAAAAAAAACGCCTTACTATACTATGTCGAAAAAAAAATGCGATTTTTCAAACATGTTGTAAAAACGTGCCATATGATGAAATAATGTAAAGGAGGCCGTGAAAAACACTCCAGAAAGGTTTTCTTTGAAAAAAAAATCATCATGAATTTTGGCGCAAAAAAAACGCCTTACTATACTATGTCGAAAAAAAATGTGACTTTTCAAACATGTTGTAAAAACGTGCCATATGATGAAATAATGTAAAGGAGGCCGTGAAAAACACTCCAGAAAGGTTTTCTTTGAAAAAAAAATGATCATGAATTTTGGCGCAAAAAAAACGCCTTACTATACTATGTCGAAAAAAAATGTGATTTTTCAAACATGTTGTAAAAACGTGCCATATGATGAAATAATGTAAAGGAGGCTGTGAAAAACACTCCAGAAAGGTTTTCTTTGAAAAAAAAATCATCATGAATTTTGGCGCAAAAAAAACGCCTTACTATACTATGTCGAAAAAAAATGCGATTTTTCAAACATGTTGTAAAAACGTGCCATATGATGAAATAATGTAAAGGAGGCCGTGAAAAACACTCCAGAAAGGTTTTCTTTGAAAAAAAATCATCATGAATTTTGGCGCAAAAAAACGCCTTACTATACTATGTCGAAAAAAAAATGTGATTTTTCAAACATGTTGTAAAAACGTGCCATATGATGAAATAATGTAAAGGAGGCCGTGAAAAACACTCCAGAAAGGTTTTCTTTGAAAAAAAAATCATCATGAATTTTGGCGCAAAAAAAACGCCTTACTATACTATGTCGAAAAAAAAATGCGATTTTTCAAACATGTTGTAAAAACGTGCCATATGATGAAATAATGTAAAGGAGGCCGTGAAAAACACTCCAGAAAGGTTTTCTTTGAAAAAAAAATCATCATGAATTTTGGCGCAAAAAAAACGCCTTACTATACTATGTCGAAAAAAAAATGCGACTTTTCAAACATGTTGTAAAAACGTGCCATATGATGAAATAATGTAAAGGAGGCCGTGAAAAACACTCCAGAAACGTTTTCTTTGAAAAAAAAATCATCATGAATTTTGGCGCAAAAAAAACGCCTTACTATACTATGTCGAAAAAAAAATGTGATTTTTCAAACATGTTGTAAAAACGTGCCATATGATGAAATAATGTAAAGGAGGCCGTGAAAAACACTCCAGAAAGGTTTTCTTTGAAAAAAAATCATCATGAATTTTGGCGCAAAAAAAACGCCTTACTATACTATGTCGAAAAAAAATGTGACTTTTCAAACATGTTGTAAAAACGTGCCATATGATGAAATAATGTAAAGGAGGCCGTGAAAAACACTCCAGAAAGGTTTTCTTTGAAAAAAAAATCATCATGAATTTTGGCGCAAAAAAACGCCTTACTATACTATGTCGAAAAAAAAATGCGATTTTTCAAACATGTTGTAAAAACGTGCCATATGATGAAATAATGTAAAGGAGGCCGTGAAAAACACTCCAGAAAGGTTTTCTTTGAAAAAAAAATCATCATGAATTTTGGCGCAAAAAAAACGCCTTACTATACTATGTCGAAAAAAAAATGTGATTTTTCAAACATGTTGTAAAAACGTGCCATATGATGAAATAATGTAAAGGAGGCCGTGAAAAACACTCCAGAAAGGTTTTCTTTGAAAAAAAAATCATCATGAATTTTGGCGCAAAAAAAACGCCTTACTATACTATGTCGAAAAAAAAATGTGATTTTTCAAACATGTTGTAAAAACGTGCCATATGATGAAATAATGTAAAGGAGGCCGTGAAAAACACTCCAGAAAGGTTTTCTTTGAAAAAAAAATCATCATGAATTTTGGCGCAAAAAAACGCCTTACTATACTATGTCGAAAAAAAAATGTGATTTTTCAAACATGTTGTAAAAACGTGCCATATGATGAAATAATGTAAAGGAGGCCGTGAAAAACACTCCAGAAAGGTTTTCTTTGAAAAAAAAATCATCATGAATTTTGGCGCAAAAAAACGCCTTACTATACTATGTCGAAAAAAAAATGCGATTTTTCAAACATGTTGTAAAAACGTGCCATATGATGAAATAATGTAAAGGAGGCCGTGAAAAACACTCCAGAAAGGTTTTCTTTGAAAAAAAAATCATCATGAATTTTGGCGCAAAAAAACGCCTTACTATACTATGTCGAAAAAAAATGCGATTTTTCAAACATGTTGTAAAAACGTGCCATATGATGAAATAATGTAAAGGAGGCCGTGAAAAACACTCCAGAAAGGTTTTCTTTGAAAAAAAAATCATCATGAATTTTGGCGCAAAAAAAACGCCTTACTATACTATGTCGAAAAAAAAATGCGATTTTTCAAACATGTTGTAAAAACGTGCCATATGATGAAATAATGTAAAGGAGGCCGTGAAAAACACTCCAGAAAGGTTTTCTTTGAAAAAAAAATCATCATGAATTTTGGCGCAAAAAAAACGCCTTACTATACTATGTCGAAAAAAAATGCGATTTTTCAAACATGTTGTAAAAACGTGCCATATGATGAAATAATGTAAAGGAGGCCGTGAAAAACACTCCAGAAAGGTTTTCTTTGAAAAAAAAATCATCATGAATTTTGGCGCAAAAAAAACGCCTTACTATACTATGTCGAAAAAAAATGCGATTTTTCAAACATGTTGTAAAAACGTGCCATATGATGAAATAATGTAAAGGAGGCCGTGAAAAACACTCCAGAAAGGTTTTCTTTGAAAAAAAAATCATCATGAATTTTGGCGCAAAAAAAACGCCTTACTATACTATGTCGAAAAAAAAATGCGATTTTTCAAACATGTTGTAAAAACGTGCCATATGATGAAATAATGTAAAGGAGGCCGTGAAAAACACTCCAGAAAGGTTTTCTTTGAAAAAAAAATCATCATGAATTTTGGCGCAAAAAAAACGCCTTACTATACTATGTCGAAAAAAAAATGCGATTTTTCAAACATGTTGTAAAAACGTGCCATATGATGAAATAATGTAAAGGAGGCCGTGAAAAACACTCCAGAAAGGTTTTCTTTGAAAAAAAAATCATCATGAATTTTGGCGCAAAAAAACGCCTTACTATACTATGTCGAAAAAAAATGCGATTTTTCAAACATGTTGTAAAAACGTGCCATATGATGAAATAATGTAAAGGAGGCCGTGAAAAACACTCCAGAAAGGTTTTCTTTGAAAAAAAAATCATCATGAATTTTGGCGCAAAAAAACGCCTTACTATACTATGTCGAAAAAAAATGCGATTTTTCAAACATGTTGTAAAAACGTGCCATATGATGAAATAATGTAAAGGAGGCCGTGAAAAACACTCCAGAAAGGTTTTCTTTGAAAAAAAAATCATCATGAATTTTGGCGCAAAAAAAACGCCTTACTATACTATGTCGAAAAAAAATGTGATTTTTCAAACATGTTGTAAAAACGTGCCATATGATGAAATAATGTAAAGGAGGCCGTGAAAAACACTCCAGAAAGGTTTTCTTTGAAAAAAAAATCATCATGAATTTTGGCGCAAAAAAAACGCCTTACTATACTATGTCGAAAAAAAATGCGATTTTTCAAACATGTTGTAAAAACGTGCCATATGATGAAATAATGTAAAGGAGGCCGTGAAAAACACTCCAGAAAGGTTTTCTTTGAAAAAAAAATCATCATGAATTTTGGCGCAAAAAAACGCCTTACTATACTATGTCGAAAAAAAATGCGATTTTTCAAACATGTTGTAAAAACGTGCCATATGATGAAATAATGTAAAGGAGGCCGTGAAAAACACTCCAGAAAGGTTTTCTTTGAAAAAAAAATCATCATGAATTTTGGCGCAAAAAAACGCCTTACTATACTATGTCGAAAAAAAATGCGATTTTTCAAACATGTTGTAAAAACGTGCCATATGATGAAATAATGTAAAGGAGGCCGTGAAAAACACTCCAGAAAGGTTTTCTTTGAAAAAAAAATCATCATGAATTTTGGCGCAAAAAAACGCCTTACTATACTATGTCGAAAAAAAATGCGACTTTTCAAACATGTTGTAAAAACGTGCCATATGATGAAATAATGTAAAGGAGGCCGTGAAAAACACTCCAGAAAGGTTTTCTTTGAAAAAAAAATCATCATGAATTTTGGCGCAAAAAAACGCCTTACTATACTATGTCGAAAAAAAAATGTGATTTTTCAAACATGTTGTAAAAACGTGCCATATGATGAAATAATGTAAAGGAGGCCGTGAAAAACACTCCAGAAAGGTTTTCTTTGAAAAAAAAATCATCATGAATTTTGGCGCAAAAAAAACGCCTTACTATACTATGTCGAAAAAAAATGTGACTTTTCAAACATGTTGTAAAAACGTGCCATATGATGAAATAATGTAAAGGAGGCCGTGAAAAACACTCCAGAAAGGTTTTCTTTGAAAAAAAAATCATCATGAATTTTGGCGCAAAAAAACGCCTTACTATACTATGTCGAAAAAAAATGCGATTTTTCAAACATGTTGTAAAAACGTGCCATATGATGAAATAATGTAAAGGAGGCCGTGAAAAACACTCCAGAAAGGTTTTCTTTGAAAAAAAAATCATCATGAATTTTGGCGCAAAAAAAACGCCTTACTATACTATGTCGAAAAAAAATGCGATTTTTCAAACATGTTGTAAAAACGTGCCATATGATGAAATAATGTAAAGGAGGCCGTGAAAAACACTCCAGAAAGGTTTTCTTTGAAAAAAAAATCATCATGAATTTTGGCGCAAAAAAAACGCCTTACTATACTATGTCGAAAAAAAATGCGATTTTCAAACATGTTGTAAAAACGTGCCATATGATGAAATAATGTAAAGGAGGCCGTGAAAAACACTCCAGAAAGGTTTTCTTTGAAAAAAAAATCATCATGAATTTTGGCGCAAAAAAAACGCCTTACTATACTATGTCGAAAAAAAATGCGATTTTTCAAACATGTTGTAAAAACGTGCCATATGATGAAATAATGTAAAGGAGGCCGTGAAAAACACTCCAGAAAGGTTTTCTTTGAAAAAAAAATCATCATGAATTTTGGCGCAAAAAAAACGCCTTACTATACTATGTCGAAAAAAAATGTGATTTTTCAAACATGTTGTAAAAACGTGCCATATGATGAAATAATGTAAAGGAGGCCGTGAAAAACACTCCAGAAAGGTTTTCTTTGAAAAAAAAATCATCATGAATTTTGGCGCAAAAAAAACGCCTTACTATACTATGTCGAAAAAAAATGCGATTTTTCAAACATGTTGTAAAAACGTGCCATATGATGAAATAATGTAAAGGAGGCCGTGAAAAACACTCCAGAAAGGTTTTCTTTGAAAAAAAAATCATCATGAATTGTGGCGCAAAAAAAACGCCTTACTATACTATGTCGAAAAAAAATGCGATTTTTCAAACATGTTGTAAAAACGTGCCATATGATGAAATAATGTAAAGGAGGCCGTGAAAAACACTCCAGAAAGGTTTTCTTTGAAAAAAAAATCATCATGAATTTTGGCGCAAAAAAAACGCCTTACTATACTATGTCGAAAAAAAAATGCGATTTTTCAAACATGTTGTAAAAACGTGCCATATGATGAAATAATGTAAAGGAGGCCGTGAAAAACACTCCAGAAAGGTTTTCTTTGAAAAAAAAATCATCATGAATTTTGGCGCAAAAAAAACGCCTTACTATACTATGTCGAAAAAAAATGTGATTTTCAAACATGTTGTAAAAACGTGCCATATGATGAAATAATGTAAAGGAGGCCGTGAAAAACACTCCAGAAAGGTTTTCTTTGAAAAAAAAATCATCATGAATTTTGGCGCAAAAAAACGCCTTACTATACTATGTCGAAAAAAAAATGCGATTTTTCAAACATGTTGTAAAAACGTGCCATATGATGAAATAATGTAAAGGAGGCCGTGAAAAACACTCCAGAAAGGTTTTCTTTGAAAAAAAAATCATCATGAATTTTGGCGCAAAAAAACGCCTTACTATACTATGTCGAAAAAAAATGCGATTTTTCAAACATGTTGTAAAAACGTGCCATATGATGAAATAATGTAAAGGAGGCCGTGAAAAACACTCCAGAAAGGTTTTCTTTGAAAAAAAATCATCATGAATTTTGGCGCAAAAAAACGCCTTACTATACTATGTCGAAAAAAAAATGTGATTTTTCAAACATGTTGTAAAAACGTGCCATATGATGAAATAATGTAAAGGAGGCCGTGAAAAACACTCCAGAAAGGTTTTCTTTGAAAAAAAAATCATCATGAATTTTGGCGCAAAAAAAACGCCTTACTATACTATGTCGAAAAAAAAATGCGATTTTTCAAACATGTTGTAAAAACGTGCCATATGATGAAATAATGTAAAGGAGGCCGTGAAAAACACTCCAGAAAGGTTTTCTTTGAAAAAAAAATCATCATGAATTGTGGCGCAAAAAAAACGCCTTACTATACTATGTCGAAAAAAAAATGCGATTTTTCAAACATGTTGTAAAAACGTGCCATATGATGAAATAATGTAAAGGAGGCCGTGAAAAACACTCCAGAAAGGTTTTCTTTGAAAAAAAAATCATCATGAATT